>UELV01178208.1:0-27879 GCA_900490015.1 Megastigmus stigmatizans | reverse complement strand
TTTTTTCGTGAAAAACACGCCATATTTTTTGCAGGAGTATTTTAACAAAAAATTGGTATGACCATTCGAAAGAACAGCTCAAAATATGTCGCATATGATCTTTTTCAAATTTTTTCAAACCTTTTTTTTAGTTGAAAAGAAGCCTTGAAAAAGATGTTGAAAATTCGGTGTCTTGGTCGTTAATGGGTTAAATAAAATGATCAAAGACCTCTTCGTACCTTGGAGAATTGAGAAACAAAAATCGGTCAAGTGGTTACTTCTAAATCATGCACCAATGGAGCAACTGGGAAAAATTAAAATTATCAGATTTTAAAAAGTCGAGAGAAACCTAGATTTTTATATATTAATTAAAAAAGGATACAGCGCGACTTGTAACGCTGAAATTTTAAATGTAATTTTGTATTCCGGCTGTTTTTTTTTTGCTATTATCGTACATTCACATTAGTATCGCACGCGTGTCCCAATGATTGGATCATCCAACGCGAAATAAACGTTTTTTTTTTATTATTCTTATAAGCTGATATATACTACGAAATAAAGTGACATTGAAACATTTTCGATATAAATTCGGGGAATAAAGTAAAATCCTCGGCTTTATAGTTGGTAAAACATTCTGTCGGCAATGATAGCAGCAGTCACTGCGATATGAACATCTATAAAAAAATGTAGATACAAGATAGCAGCCGAAGATACTGCCGTTACGTATATATATACGGGATCTTGATATAGTGCAATGCCGAAGCGTTTTTTTTTGCCCCTAGTGCAGTAAATTGAAGTTTTATTTTTTTCCAAAGCACGAGGATAAAGGCTAAATATCGAAAATCTAAAATAATAGTTTTGTACTTTGTCGCATTCGTTTGACGTATCGTTGACCCACTTCCTACAGAACAAAATGCTATAAAGTATACTACCTACTTACATTTTTAATAAATTTTACCCTTTTACTTTATTAATAAACTTTTTTAAATTTTGGATAATAAAGAAAGAAAGAAAAACTGCTGAAGAAACTCTCACGATTTGAAATCCCCAGTGAAAAACGTTGTTATACAGAAACCCAGTCCTTTTTTTGTCCAGGTCGTATACGAATTTCCGCGCTCTGGTCGAACCACCGATAAACCGTCGACAGATATAAACCCAACCCCGTCGATCTTCGATCAGTTAAACCAATCTGTCAATTCACCTCGAATCCCCACAGATACTACGCACGCAGCCTCTCACCTCATTTAAACACCGCGCACTTTTCCTCCGCCATCGTCTTTTCGTCGACGACGTCAGTTCACACGCACACACGCACATATAGGTGTGTATAGGTCATACACACACTACGAGAGAGAGAGAGCGAGACTGGCGTTTCCTTTGGATGCTGGAGGGGGTGGGGCAGAGTTCGGTTTCGTAATCAACGAGCCATTCTAACTTGGCCAGTCCGAAATCAAAGCCTTGGCTTCGCTAGCGCCACGCCGGCACTCGGATGCTCATTTTCGGATGCTCATTGGGTTCTCTCTCTCTCACACACTCTCACTCGGGTTGCGAGGCTTCCAATTGCAGCGACTCACGCGACCGGACCATTTCGCAAGGATATATCCAGGTCAGTTCGCTGAATCAATTCGCCGTGGCGAATGGGGGAAGCGCTAAAGTGTGCCCGCGTACACCCCCTTGTCTGCGAATCAGCTCTCTCTCTCTCTCTCTCTCTCTCTCTCTCTCTCTCTCTCTCTCTCTCTTCCCTGCACTTTTGTATAGAAACGCAGAGAATTTTCGAAAGAGGATAGACGAGATGAAATTTCGAGTAATGCGTGCCAAGCCCACCAAACTGCTTCCGTCGGAAAATGATTTTGGGAAAAGGTGTGCAGTCGAGTTATTTGGCCATTACATTTAGTCCAAAGCAAAAATGATTTATCAGATGCAATAGAGAGAGAGAGAGAGAGAGAGAGAGAGAGAGAGAGTTTGATCCCGCTGCATAATCACATGGGTGGATGAGCCTTAAGCTGAAGCCCAATTGACGAAAGAATAAAGTCGAGTAATTGGTTTAAGCTATGATAGGGCTATTACCACCGGGGCATATTAGTCCAGGCATTTCGATTGTTAGTGGTTTAGCATTCACCGTGCTACTATGGAAGCTCATAGGGTCGCGCAGTTATTAGCGGGTGTAATGGTTTGCGCTCATGGCGTATACGGTCTGTTACCATTGAAATTCATTTCCATTGCGCATTAACTATTAATTAAACGGAAATGCAATATTAAACAATGCCGTATAATAGTAACTACTGATCTACGCTATATCTAACACAGCTGTACACGCACGAGCAAATAATAAGCCTCGGTTGATTGGACTCGAGCAGTCCATGTCTACTGTATTTACGCTCTCTCCGCGCAGCTTAAACTTGACAAAGCTACTAAAAAATTTAAAACGAGCCAATGCACACGTCGAGCAGTCGCGGATAAGACTGTATCGTGGACGTATAGTATATATCTCGAGAGTCAGCGAAAGCTATAGCGTCGCGCGAATGTATATCCGGGCATGTGTCAATGCTGTATCAACTCCCTCTAGCGGTTAATCCTGTACTAATTCTCGTCCTGTATCCCCGGGACGAGGAAAATCCCAAGTAAGCGATATCGTCCTTTGGCGGCTTAATCTCTGGCACTTGTCCCTGTACGGAGTATCAGAGATTAACCGTGGAATGAGAGTTAATAGGGGATCATTACTCCCTCTCTCTCTCTCTCTCTCTCTCTCTCTCTCTCTCTCTCTCTCTCTCTCTCTCTCTCTCTAGGACTAGACGATAAAAATTTATTTTCTAAGCGCTGGATTTGCTAAAGGAATTGGATGATCTGTCTTTTGTCGTTGCCGAAGAAATTGTACATCTTACTGTTTGTAATATACAAATGTGAAAATTTATTTGTCAAAGAAAGATATGAAAAATTATTAACACTGCACGTAACGGAACGCGATGTGAAATTACTAATCAAAAGATAAAGAAAATCCTAATAATAGCTAAGCTTCTATTGTCATTTTCTAAATGGAAAGTGTTTCGGCGGCTGTAAGATAAGCGATCCCCTTCGATCCATTTGGATGAAGCAAATATTATCATATTGACAAATGAATATCTGATGCAATTATCAAAAGGTAATCGCCGCCACTGCTGAAACGCATTTTCGGCACGTTCCGATTCCTTTTCAGGCCAGACTCCGCAATCTTGATCGTCATCAAATATATCTTACACATAAATTTCCTCGTGCACAAGTCTCGCGATTTTCATTCGTAACTAAGTGCGGTGTGATAATGTAGTTTTCGTTGAGTTAGCCTGAATAACCAAGTCGACGTTTAACAGTGGATATAAATGTGTGTAAATTACGTATGATTTATGTCAACGGAGAAAAATGACCTATCGAAGTATATTTTCAGAATAACGACCATCATGAATCCGTGAACACGCAGTTGAATATCTTAGTCGGAAATTATGCAAAAGCCTCGGAGAGTGAGAGAGAGAGAGAGAGAGAGAGAGAGAGAGAGAGAGAGAGAGATACTCGCACATCCACGGGTGCGCAGTGCAAATTAGTGCAAATTTATGTGCTTCGTCGTACCTGAGAATTCGAACGCACACACGCACGCATGCTAATCATGCAGCCGCTTCCAAAACGAGAAAATCGAAAGTACATCCAATATGAAAGAAATAATACTGCTCATCTGCATCCGGAAAGGTATTAACTCGTACAGCGATCGGTGTTTCCTAAAAGAGCAATGAAACTCAAGTGTCAGGTACTTTACCAACATCCGTGAACTACTCGATACACCGCTTTCTGTGGATACACACTATTACCCATTTATTCTCCTGTCGTTTACTTTAGAATTTCTCAAAGGTGTTGCGGTGTCCGTTGGCTGGTGTTATATATATATAGCGATGCTGGGGGATGCCATTACGCGGCTTCTCCGCAGTAGCTTTTATAGCCGATCCATCACTGGCCTTTTTCCTTTTCCACTGCACACAGACGTCCGTTGCAGTCTAGAAAATGATGACGTCCCCGCGCACCGGGTGAATTGTGAGAATTTTCGAAAAAGAATTGGTCGACCTGTGTGCCGTTCTCGGGATCTCTTCGTCTAGCACTGAAATACTGCGCAATCTCCGGTCAACTCTTTTTTTTTTGTTCGCCTGCAGTGGAGTCATGCTATATACCATTCGTTTGTTCGTTCGATTTCAATATACTTCTGATATAATGATAAACACCGCGTTCGCAAAATGTTATACCGCATAGATGGCTTTGTGCGATGCGACAAAAAAACTGGTATGCGTAAGAAAACGTTCTTTGGCCCGACATTCTCAGGCCAAATGTCTCAGCCGGTGTAAGAAAAGTTGAAAAGTATGAGTGTCGCACAGCCGCAGCAAATCACGTCGAGGCGTTTCCGGACGTCGCCGTCGTCGAAGCGGGTGCAGTCAGCCTTTTCACGCCATCGCTCGCGCGTACCATTTCTTCCACTCGGCAGGTCTCGAACTCCAGACTCCCGCGCACACACACACACACACACACACAGATACTCAGACAGCCAGACATCATATCCTTTAATATAGGCGACCCGGTGTCAGACGATGTACGCGCGGCGGGATATGCGCGACGCGAGCGCTCACATAACTCGCGGGGGGAGGGGTGCGTCTCAATCGACAGCGAGATTAATCAATGCCCTGTAAATGAGATATACAAGCGGTATATACCCCCAACGCGCGATTTCGCAGCATCCATGAATCTTCACCTTCCACCACACGTACGTATACATGCAATTCCTACGTAGATAACCCCGAAAGGGTTAGGAATTTCCTAGCTGCAGCAGGTGTGTGTGTGTGTGTGTGTATACGTCTGGTGCGCACGGAGCGTATTTACTTCGGATTCGATTAAATCGAGATTAAAGGCAGCTGGTGGCGCGCGTCTCCCATACACATGAGACTGTGTACAGGAGGAGGAGGAGTAGCGATGTACATGTATATATGCGGTGAACTCGGTGCGACCGAGGGCTCAGCGAATATTAAAGCCTCGACGAGGGTCAGTATAGTTGGCCATTAATGCAAGTCAACGCGTCTCGGATATGCGCGCTACTCGATACTCCTTGTGTTTCGAGGATTTGTCCCCTTTGAGAGATTTTTCCAGGCCTTTTCCCATCGGAGAACTTGGGTATACAGCTAGTGGGATTAGAGAAATATGTATGTATATAGTGGATATAGAAAGTTTTTTTTTAATTTATACAATATGGTAATGAATATTTTGTTAGTTTGTGACCAAAACACAGTTTTTTTTTTGTTTTTCGTGAACAAGGAAATTAACTTTTCGATATCACGTGAAAATAACGCCAATATTTTTATAAAAGCTTTCATCGAAACAGAGTGCAAATATACATATATATAACTTTTTGAAAACGGAAACTTTATTTTTATTATTAGAAAAATCCTATACCCTGAACAAATTTTAATGGAAAAGGTGATCGGAATCGTGCGGCTCTAACGGACACCAGAAAATGTAGTGTAAGCTTTGCAAAAGTAACTGTTGGGCAAAACAAGATTTAAACACTAAAAAGCAAACAAAAATTGAATCTGGTTACTGGTCTATACCAGCGATTGTCCATATTACTGTTTTTTTTTCACTATTTTCGGAATTTTAAACTAATAAAATCCCTTTACGTTAAATACGTACTAGCCAATCTCGCAACAACTAAACAGAAATTAATAATTCATCAACCGCACCAAAATAAAAGCTCTCGAATCCGACTGTCTTTCGTAAGTCTTCTAATTAAAATGACTTTTTTTTTGCTGCACGAAACGCTAGCGGGAAAAAAAAGCCAGGCCTGTACGATGTATATATTTTCACGCGGCGCGAGGACTTTTAATTAAATCCTCCGGCCCAAGGATATAAGGACAAGCGTACGCCTGATTCAATAATTGAAACGCCTCTTTCCTGCGCTCATAAACTTTTCTCGCGGGCGCAACGAAAACTCGCGGGGCGGTTTACGAAGTTGACGTGTGCCCGAGGTTGTAAATTACGAAGGTTTTTAGAGCATAATAAGTAACACAATTTTTTTTCCTTCTTATTGCGGAGAAATATGATTTTAATTTTTCTCGGCTTGAAAGATGCTATCATTGAGTCCACAGTGTCGTATAATATTATAAATCTCGCTCGAAAACACTCAAAATTGTTTGCAATATGCTGAGCCTACGAGCCGAATAATATTGACGTAACAATACCGCGGGAAATAATGAGTCTCTGAAGATTTCATTATAATTTGCAATGATATTTAATAAAATAAGTTTCTGTATTTTACAAAATACATTTGCAGCAAAAATCATTTCAGTTCCAAATATTTAACGAAAAATTGCGATAGAATTCGTGCAATAAGTCCGTTTCCTTCACGCCTAAACAAAAAAAAAATAGCCACCCAGTAAGCCCCGAAACAAAAACACACTAAATTTCGTATCTCCTAATAAATAATTCATGGTTCACTGAAATTTCCGTAACTACGTCATTTTGTCCAGAATACAAATCAAAAAAAAATTCGCCACTCTCTCGAAAAAAAGTGCAGGCGTACACAATAATTCAGCGAGTACACGAAAATCCAGGATTAACGTCCCGACTACATATATAATGTCGTTTCCCGTCGAAGGCATGTATATACATATATATATATATATATATATATATATGCATACACCCGCTGTCGTATTTTGCTTTGTTCCTATTTTTTCATCGTTCGAGGCAGAAAAATATTTTTTTTTTTTTCATAACTTTATTTGTATCGAGCATCCGTAATCTCGACAAGAACTAATCGATTGAAAAACTCTCATAATTGCTGCAGTCACTTTTGAGTAGTTGTTTCAACAAAACAAAAACCGAAATTTTACACTATTCAAGTACTGTCAAGAAGGTAAAATGTTTAACAATTAGAGTTAAACGAAGGGATGGTGACACATAGAGGCGCATCGGAATAGGACAGCGAATAGTGGATGGACGAGAGGGATCGTAATTTTGTGCACGGTAGAACTGCACAGCGCGCGCACCGTTAGAGTGCAAGTAAATGTATTACACCTCTCGGCACGTTGGGCGTGTTGCTTGATTCCATTATGCAAAGATATGATAATTTTTCCGGGGGTGGGCCGAGGGCCGAACAGCCGTCCATCCATACGTATACACACGCTCACAGAGACAGGAAGCACCTCGCTTAGATATATATATGTATATATACATAGATAGTCGAGGAATAGATAAATCGTTGGGCAGAAAGAGAGCGGATCGATCAGGGAGACTGATGTCGTTTCGCCGAGGAATTTCACTGGCCGCGAATAATTATAATAGATTAAAAGTCGTTAGCCCCCCACCCCCAATGCGAGTGGCCGTACGTTCTTTTACGTCGACCGCGCGGATACTTTAGCTGCTCGCGTAGCTTTTTTCCTCTTTTGTCCGGCTTTTCTTTCTTTTCCTCGCGCTCGGCCGCACTGCTACTGCAGTTCGTATATACGCGCGTCATCGCTTTCTTTTTTCGTTCGCGCGATCAGCTTTCGCGCGCTCTGCTCTCTCGAAGTCTTTGGGAACACTTTTCCCTCTTTTCTTCCGTTCTTTTTTTTTTGGCTCCCGCGCGTACAGTCGTCGCTCTTTCATTTGTCACTTGCCGACGTGTCGGTTTAAAGGGGACTTTCTCACACCTCCGAGATATATTTTAAAATTCCTTTTGTCTTTTCTACGGGACAAGGAGTTGTTGTATTAAAGGCATTATTGGCAGAGTTTATCCTGGCACTTGAAATTGATAACATCGATTGAGGTCAATGTTATTTTATGGAAATATTGGGTGTAATAATTAGTGCGATTAAGTCGAAATAGAAATTTTACCCAGTACTGTGTATTTTTAAAAAGCACTGTCTAATAAAAGAAAAAACCGATGCCAATAGATTGGCATTTAGTTTCCTGAAATTTATTTCGTTGCTGACAAAATATTTACATTTAATGGCTTTCGAAAATTTGATGGCGAATATTGTTCCTTTTTTCGATTAATTATATAGAGAATAACACAAAACAGCCTGTAGTTTTTAGTACCGTACCGAATAATAGGAAAACTGATATCGTATATTTATTTCATAATAAAATTCATATTCGTAAGCTAATGTATTTTAAAATTTTTACAAAACAATTTTTAAATTGTAAAATTATAAGAAAAAAAAAAGGGAAGGTAAAGCATCATGAGATGCAAGGATATCGAGTTTAACAACGCTACGCGCATAACAAAGTTAATAAATTCTATAAAAGGGGCTCTCTCGTAAATACAAGTGGGCCATTTGGAAGAGCAGCATTTTCGAAGGCTAAAGCTCACAAAGACGCTCGGAATCACAGGATCCCCGGCTCGGTCTATGGCAGTACCGCTGCACTGCACAACGAGTTTCGTCGCTCTGGACTTGCGCACGGGTTTCGCTCATCCTCATTAAAAGCCTCCCCCCCCCCCATTTCGGCATCAACTCTTTCCCCTCTAATCATAACAATTATTATCCTCCCCGGGCTACAAAAGCTTTTCCTCCGACCCTTTTCTATGTATACATATATATAACGTATAATACACAAGGTCGTTAAGCCGAATCCATCCGAGAATTACGTCGTTCGACGCTTATAAAACGGGGGCGAAAAGTCGTCGTCGTCGAAGCCGCCTCGTGAAAAGATTTCCGCGAAGGATCTAAAAGCTCCGGGCGGCCCGAGTTTCTAGACCTCCCCGCCGACCTTTCGCCGCCACCTTCGTCCTCGTCTTCGTCGTCTTCCCCGAAACAATTACACAAGTAGATCGCGACTCTAGAGTCTGCGCTGGAAAGGATATCCGGAACTACTGCCATAATTGTTTCTTAGAGCGATAGTCGGAGGGAAGGAGTACAAGACGCGCTGATTAAACTAGTTTTACCGAGAGCCGCGAACAATTTGTTCGACACTGCCAGAGAGAGAGAGAGAGAGAGAGAGAGAGAGAGTAACGGGCAGAGGAGCGAGAGACTTTTTTCTTTATCCTGCAGTTTTTAGAACGATAACTGAACGCTCGCGTATTTACCTTCATATAGTCGGCGATGTTGTACGGGGAAAATGAATGAAATTCTTATAACGATTTTGATGGGATCAAATATGGAATATGACTTGTTTTGCGCTGCTTTCTGGGAATATTTTTTATTGTAAAATTCTTGGTTATGCTACATTGTTCGGTTTATTTCCTTTTAAAGGTACGAGAAAATCTATTTATACTACAAAAGTGGATGTTATATTATTAAACGTATGTAACAAAGCATAAATATTTACACATGTATAAAAAATAATAACGTTATCGAGAAAATAATGCATTCGTATCTCGGCTATGTTTGCACTTTATTCCTTACAACATAGAGTTTGTAATTCTTTTATAAATAGCAGGGCGGCGAATCGAAATGAATAATAATATCAAGCGGAGGTAGGACATACCGCCGTCGTATGTTTTCGTCTGCACCGTCAAAGCTCGAGACAATAAAAAATACAAAGAACGGATAAAGCGAGAAAAATGTCATATCTCCTGGTCACAGTATACCGAGCTGCGCATATTCGCTAGTGCATTTGTGCTTTTTTTTCATCAGAGCGTTTATGAATTCACTTTTCACGGGCGAACACACGACCGACTTTTAACCGATTACAAAGCGATGACTCGAGCGCGATGTTTGCTGTCGATACACGTGATCGCGCGCTTTCGAAATATTGTACATACAACTGAAAAGAAGCGCGAGACTTTTGCATGTTTAATTATATGTTCTCAAAAATATTTTTTTCGCTAAAATAAAAATACAGAATACAGTCGTATGTTGCACTTATTAAAATTCCGAACAGAAAATGGACTTTTTTTGCATTTGAATGTATGCAAATCTTTGCGAAAGTAGAAACTCTATTTGCACGGCTTTTCATTTTTCTGCTCTCTAAGTTTTCACGTATACGGTATTACATACATTATGAGATTATATTTATATTAAAAATATAAATTCACAGTACAATAGTTATTAAAGTTACAGATTGCACACGACTTTTGACAATGGCATTTTTCAAAATATTACAAGTTTACTTATTATAAACAATCAAACTTTTAAAAACAATCATCAATCTTAAGACAGAAATTCAACTTTATACGCAGAGAAAAGATCAACTTTTATGTTTTGAGCACTTTCTCTGAAATTCCAACTTTTCGAGCATCACACACACATGCGCACACACAGAGAAAGAGAAACTAGGCAACAGAAGTACAAAGTTATCACGAATCTGTCATGAGCATCATAAGAGTATTGCTATCCAGAAAGCTGAGGAAAATTAATTAAATGCGAGGTATTAATCAACATTTCTTTCTGTTGCAGGTGAGTAGATCAAGTCTCGGCGCGTGAACGAGTTGTGCATTACAACAGTTCAGTAAGTTTCTTAATTAAGTTAATACCTTTCGATAAATCCCGCGAGAGCCGCGAGATTATCTCGGCCGCACGCGAACCCCGTGTGGAAAGAGATCACGCCGAGCGTAAATAACCGAAATCCCCGCGCTCCTTTCTTTTTCTTCTTCCAACTCTGTGCGTCTATCAACATTACTTTGCGCCCTTTCGATGCTCGTCAAAGAAACGTTCCCGTAAACTCTGTCGAAAAATGCAGTGAATTAAAACCTGCAAGAATATTTCGAATCATTTATTTCACCATAGCTCACACATCACGGACAAATAAAGAAGCGCGCGTCACGCGACATTTTCTCGGCTGCAGACACGAGGAAAAAAGAGAAGATATATAAAAGGGCAAAGATGAAAATTTTGCTCCCGCACGCGCACATGCGTTACCGTTATAAACCTAACCCGTATCCTCGGGGGCTCTACTACGCGACTCCTCCTTGTTACACACTTTTTCGGGAAGGGGATCTTTTCCGGCAACTTGTCTCTTATATTTTCCCTATAACTCCGGCGCGGCTTCGCGCGCGAGCGAAACGAGGGGGGAGGTAAAGAATCTCTTTGCACTTTGTATTTCTTTAAAAGGCTTTTCGCCCCTGCAGTTCGACTACTCTATATACTTATATATATAAGGCACGATCCTTTACTTGGGTGTGCCGTGAGCGCAAAGTAGACTTTTTCTCTTATTTTATTCTCGCTCTCCTTTTCTATAAATTCGCTTTTACAGCTGCTTGGCTTAGTTGATGCTGTAATGTTTTACATGGGAATTTCGTATGGCGTTGCAGTTTTCCGGGGGATATACCGCATTAGTAATTCAAGGTGATGAATGGGATTTGCTCTAAGAGGGGCGCAATCTTGTTAACATTCGATTTTTATATATTTGTTATTTTGACTGTGACAAATTCTATTTTATTTTTATTGACAAAGTTTGTCATATAACGTTTTTCAAGCAACTTGATTGTTTCTATTGATATGCGAAAATAATGAACATGGTATGCTAATACTACATTTATATCTAAAAGTTTATTTTATATCCACTTGGGAAAATAAAAAAAGTGACTCTATTTCAAGAGTAGTTAGAACTAGAATTTTATGACTTGTCGTATTTTTTAGTTCTAGAGAACTCTTTTATAAGAAAGCAAGTGTAGTTTTCAGCCAAGGTGTGTACAGCTACCACTTTTACACGAAAATAAGTACATTGTGATATATTTAATTTTGTTTTTATTTAACCTAAATACATGCGTTAACCAGTGATACTCAAGCGGAACAAATCCGTACTTGATAAGTATATCTAAAAATACTAGAATAACTTTGATTGTCCCAGTAACGGATATATTTATCACATCCGCACAGGCATCCCCGATACTAATGATTTCATAACTCGCACAAAGAGCCGCTCGCTCGACAAAGCACGCCAGCGCGAGACTATCGCACCGCGGCCGTCGCGATCGATGCATCCGAGCCATAAAAACAATTCTCTGCCAGTCGATGTATTCAAAAAGAATTTGAACTATGAGCGCCGCTGCACCAAAAAAAGAGCCAGATATAACGCTCGACGAGAGACAGAGAGGATGGGAGAACCGCTTGGCACTTGGCTCGGCTGTTCCAGCCATTAGAATTCAAAGTAATTCAGCGGCCAGAAGTGGAAGTGAGAGAGAGAGAAATCTCGTCCTCAAGGTTTTCAAGAGCCTGGCCGGATTTTCAGCTGCCGGGTACCGGAAGAAAAGACGCGACTACCACCCACCTACTGACCCTGTTTTATTTCGCGCTCAGAGAGAGGATTTCAGGACACGAGGCTCCCGCGATTCCAGCCACTTCGGATGACGCACGCGCGTTTCGTATATACGTGTGTGCAGTTTATTCCCCACTTCTCTACATATAACCTTTTGTGTGCGACGTGCCACCGGTAAACACGTCTCTGGCTTTTTCTTTTCTCGCGATCGACTTCTCGATTCGAGTTTTCGGGGAAATCGATGCATTCGCTCATTTTCTCTTCTTCTGATAAGTATAATATAAGTATTGATTTTAGGGAACGTAGTGGATGAAATTTTGATAATCTTGCGGTTCTTCGATTTATCGATCCTACATAATTTGATCTACGAATTCAGCTTGCGGGGTATGTGGTAAATCAGGTTTAAGTTGCGAGCGCTTCCGACTATTAATGATTTGTGCGAGAATCAAGTTAACGAGAATATCCCGAAGTTCTTCGATGATAAAGCAAAGCGTAAATTAATGATATTTCCGGTTATATTCCGCTATTTCTACTTAGATCGCAGAAAGCCCTTACAATCTACATCACTGCAGAATCTAACGATTTTATGTAAAATATTCTGATATAGTACACCTTATTTCTAATTAAATTGACAACTCAAGCATCGAAGCTTATCGCGCCATTCGCAAATGCCACAAAATCAAATGATCTCGTTAATAAAAGAATAAAAACTCCAACGTCGTGATTCCATAATTCACGCGATACCAACGTGATAGACGTATATTTCGGGAAGCAAATAATCATACACAAGCGGCGCGAGTACATGCAGTCGCGGGAACATTTTTGTATCGCTAAATTCATAAATCCCCCAGTGTCGATCTGACATTGAGCTCTAAACCCGTCGCGCGCAAAACTTATCGTGTATAGCCGCGGCGAAATATGCGGGTTTATATCCTATAGCATATAAAGGCGCGCGGCTGCCGCGCGCGACAATGTTATCTGCGCATTATATAGGCGCTCGGGCGTAAGTTTTACCTGTTATGTATAGGGGCGAAATAAGTCTCGAGCGATTTTGGCTTGGGTATATATATATGGGAAGGGGGAAGCCTGATGGATTCGCGATTTTTCGTGGAAAAATCCGGCAGCGATAAACTCTCCCGCAGCGGTGGCTTGAACAAAAAACAAAATGGGCGTTCGATAATGAACGCAAAGCGATATGGGATTTTCTACGAATGCGAATCGCTGAATGCGAGATATGCGGTTTTTGCGAGAACTCCAATTACATAAGATAGTTTGATGGGTAAAGGGGTTCGCAGTGAAGATATAGAAGCGCTAAAATCAATCTTCCCCAGAGCTGCGATATTGGCTCTGAAATATATAGTCTCCCACCGCGGGAATAGATTATTTACGCGACCAGCCAAGCTCTTACAGCAAACAATATTCGTTCCCTTACATACTCCACGAATAAAGTAATAAAACCGTGGAGCCTTTCGAAAAATGCAATATAGAATGGGGTGAACCGCGCGGAGGGCGATCGATATACAGTGCTCGAAAAATCTAAAACTAATCCAATATAATCCATTTGGAGGCCATAATCTATAACGCTCGCGTATTCCCATATACGAGTGCGCGCGCGTGAGAGAGGAAGTCTGAAAATATACGTAAAAATTGTGTGTGTATAAAGAAGAGAGTGGAAGGTGCAGCAACAGCTACGGAATGCATCGGCTTGCGGCAAGCGATATAATATGCAGTTGATACGGCGATATGGTGTATGCGCGAGCAAGACCAAGCGATTTATCTTGGTAACGCGTTGGCTTAAACCACCTTCAACGTATACACACGTATGTGTGTGTATAGGTGTATACACTGTGCTGCTGCTGCTGCTGCTGCTGATGCCTCGGTTGTGCGATTTTATCTTTATGTTCGCGACGAGGAGGGGCGGACCGTATTGGAAGCCGAAGGTTCAGAGAGTGAGAGAGAGAGAGAGAGAGAGTCTGGGAGCGGCGGCGACGGCAGCGGTGACGCTGGCAGCCGCTATTGAATTTTAATAAGGTGGTAAGGAAAGTCAATGAAGTGAGTTTAAAGCCGAAAGTTAAAGTGACTGTAGCAATTTCCGGCCGCTTGAACTTACCTGGGGACGGGGGAGGGGCCTGACTCTTAAGAAGGTGGTAACTATTTTTTTATTGCCTCAACCCTTTTCTCTCCGTCTGGTCTTTTCATCGTTGCTGCTGCTTGCAGGGGGGAGAGCTGCCATGTCGCGATACAGCGGTTAGTGTCTCTATGGCTGTATGATTACTTTTCTTTCTTACACGATTCGTTATAAAAAACAATGTTTATCGTGGCGGCGGTTTATGGGTGTCGAAACGGTCGAGGGAGAGCTGTTATTAAGATTTTAACGAACTGGGGGGATGCCGACGTTGTTGCGACACGGCACAATTAAGGGTGACATGTAGGAGTAGCGGGCAGAAGTCAAATTGTGCCAGCTTTGAGATTTTCAATTTTCTATATGATTTGCGATTGCTTCTGTAGCACAAGTGTATATATAAGATATGTCTGTATTCTGAAAAACGATTACGATTTATTCCAGAGTTGGTTATAAAATACTATAAGCCCAAAGTATCAATTCGAATCTGTTGAAAATGATACGCGACACTGGGGGGGGGGGGGGGGCGAATCGAAACACGCACTTTTTATTCCGCAAGCCCCAGTCCCGCATTTCAATTTCTGAAATCTCGAAACTCCATATCCCCCGCACGCCCAGAGAAAAATCTATATATATACGATATTTCTCTATCGCGAATCTAGTCGTCGTCCTCGCACGCACACGTACGTCCGAACCCACATAGGAGTCAGTAGAGCACAAAAAAGCCGTAAAATCCGTTCAATTCCGGTCGCGCGGAAGAAACGTCGTGAAACAGAGCACATAGTCGCAATCCCCCTCGGCTAATTCATCTCTCCCCATCTCCTGACTCTCTCCCTCTCTCTCTCTGTCTCGCATCCATAACATGTATACGGGTATATGCTAGAGAGAGAGAGAAAGTGAGAGAGAGGAAGACGACACCCCCTCGCGCATCACAATTTTCAAGACGAATTCTTACGACGCCAGTCATTTCACCATCCGTTTCTATATATAGAGTCGTGTATCCTCATAAAACAGTGCGGGTGCACGCGCGGCAAGAGGCGTTGCCCCGCGCGTACCTCCGAGAGTCTCAAGAATTTCATCTAAGAGATACATCCCGCGATTGACAAAGCGCAGCCGCTAAAACGCGTCGGAGAGTACAACTTCTAATCAACCACGGCAACACGATTAAACCCCGCGTTGGTTGGGCCGGGTGAAGAGGTAAGGGGGGGGGGGGAGTTGCACAGTGTGCGCCGTTATAACCTAACCTCTACAGTCTACCCAGTCCTCTCTCTCACTCGCACTCGCGCACTCAACACACAGCGCCGAGAGCTGTGCCTCTCAAAGCCCGAAGTCCAAATGAAATTTCTCCGAATAGCGTCAATTACCGCAGAGACATTCGCCGCTATTCTCTGCTATACTGCTACCTCTCTCTCTCTCTCTTCCCGTCTTTCTCTCGGCAGCGCGCACAGCTATGTACAGAATGAAAAGGCAGCAGAGAGGTTAGGATGAACGGGGGGAGGAGGAACGACGCAGGAAGGGCGGATCAGCAGCAGCAGTAGCAGCAGCAGCGGCACCGGCACTGGATAGCCGTCTATGGAGCTTTAGGAATGTAATATTTGGCTCGCTCTCGTCGGGCTCACTCGCTCTCTCTCTCTCTCTCTCTCTCTCTCTCTCTCTCTCTCTCTCCCTCTCCCAGTTCCGTTCCCTCTCTTTTGCACACGCTCGCACGTACTCGGTGTACTCACACATACCTGATTGTACAGCATAGTATGGTGTGTATGTACACACACGAATATAAGTGTGTAGGCTTTGTGTGGGTTGGGGTGGAAAAGAGGGATGAAGGTTGGATGGGAGATGGATGGTGATGTGTAAGGGTTGGCTGCAGGATTGTTGAAAATTTTAGTTTAGTTTAGAGTCGCGAAATTTACCCTCGACGTTTGTACTACTGATTTGTATGTGATCTTTGGGATTGGGGACATGGATCCAATGTCAAATAATGCATTCCTATTGGGTGATTTTTGGTAAATTTGAAATATTTGTACGAAAAATTAATTAACCAAAATCAAAAAATTTAA
Organism: Megastigmus stigmatizans; assembly: GCA_900490015.1. Lineage (NCBI taxonomy): Eukaryota > Metazoa > Arthropoda > Insecta > Hymenoptera > Megastigmidae > Megastigmus > Megastigmus stigmatizans. Next base: position 11,544 of record UELV01178208.1, on the reverse strand, counting down.
TAGCTGTCCTTTTAAAGGTACAATCTCATATTATTTTATCATGATTAATGTAACCTTTTGTAAATTACCCCTAATGATAATTCAATCCTTCAATTTTTATTTTTTCTGCTTGTGACTACACAGCAAATATCAAAACAATAAATTGTATTTTATTATCTAAAAATGTACTTCGCTTCTAATTTTCAAACTCTCGAATATCTCTGTAAAACAAACCATAATGTATTGAGAAATTTCAGAAAAAAGTAGCTCAAAAGAAAGATTCTCAAATTTAAAATCCTCCTACAATAGTAAGTAGTAAGTGTCACGTGCGAGAAGAAGATGAGAAGGTGAGCGAGAGTTGAAAAGCGGAGAAAAAAACGAAGCAAAAAAAGAAAATAGAGACAACGAAATGACTGGATCGTACGGAATGAAAAGTTGCTGGGTACGCAGGAACATTGTGTAGCTTGGCCTAACCAGAACACATGGCATCTAATAAAAAAAAGCCGTATACAGAACTCCGAGGAAAAAGTGTATGTACGGATAGAGGATCGTGCAACAGCGAGAATAAGAAACTTTTTTTCTTGCCCCGCAATAGAAAGTTTTTGCCGTATTAATATTACGCCACAATATAATAATTATTTCGTATAATATATTTATCCTTCATTTCGTTTGAGAACAAAATATCGTTGAATGCAATTTTAATGAGGTGAAAAAACTATAGCTGGAAAATAAAAGTTCCTTTATACGAGATTGTTACGAGGACGAGAGAATATAGACAGTCAGAGAGTGGAAATATATGAAATAGAATTCGTTATAGAATTTGAATTAAATGATATATTAAATTGAACGTGAATTTTCTTGAACAATTTTTATACGTTTAATTTTATTATTGATTTTCAAAGTACAGACTGCACCGTTATAACACTTCAGTAGAATCTCTCCAAGTATTTTTTTTTAATAAAGTAATAAAAAAGTTATTCTTTTTTATAAACGAGCTCTAAGTGAATTCAGTAATAAAATATATGATTCTTTAAAAAGGCGCGTACGGTCGGGGCTATTAAAAATTATATAAAAATACTAAAAACATATAACATTAAATAAAGAAAGATCAATATCGGAGATTCCATTAAAGCCTCTTCTCTAAAAGAACCACTAGCAATTGCTTTAACCGCGTATGTACCGCTCTTTAAAGAGCACTTAAAAATTCAATAATTTTTAATAATAAAGCGATCGATAATTCATTCTTCAACTTATTTGTTTTTTTCGAAAATCTGACCAGATTTCAATTCCCTGATGAATTTCAACAAAAAAAAACACGCTCTTTTCATCTCAAATCGATCGATCGCCATAAGGTATAACCCATTACCGCACTAAAAAATTTCCTTATATAAACGAAAAACATAATTTTGCTTCCTCGGTGAAAAATGAAAGCCGCTAATGTCATCAATTTTTCAGCGAGAAAAAAGAAGTACCTGCCGCACGCGACACGACGTATAAATAAGCAAGTAAAAAAGGGGGAGTAGCGCATGCCCACACACTTAAGACAGACAGAACGACAGAAGAGAGAATTCGCGGCTGAAGCTGCCGAAGCGTTAAAGGCTACACAATTCCGCGTGGGAATGGGAAAGGAGGGAGGAGCAAAAAAAAAAAACGATAGCTACACCCGCGACAGACGACAACGTATAAAGCACAGGAATATCTCCCTATATATGTGACATATACCGAGGGCATGTAAAACTCGTCGCGGGAAAAATCGCTATATACGCGCCGAGCTTACGAATTTCTCTCTGGTGTATTTTGTCTCGCTTACTCTCACACTCTCCTGCCAAGCTCAATTCTGTTGACTTAAGCAAAGTAGTCGTTTTGTTTCAAGTACCTATCTACCTAGTTTGTGTTATACCGCTGCTTTAGACTGTTAATATTACAGTGTAAACTTTGTGTTATATGAAAGTTTTTCTTAATTTGCATGATATTTCAGACTACATTTTAATTGTGTCAATATATGCATTAAAATGTCAAGTATGATTAAAATGTTTCATTAAATGAGTAAATAATGATTTATTTAAATATGCGAGTGATAACGTACATAATAATTTAGTACTAAAAATAAAGTTTATTATTTTATCATTAATCAATAACAATTAATAATTAATTTTGTTAGACTATACGCCCGATATTACATATAAAATGCAAGTTGAAAATAACTTATTGAATTGCTTATGATTCTAGGTAAAAAAGGGCTGCATACAAAGTAATATTAAACTATTTTATTGTTTAAATTACAATATGGTCAATATATCTTTTATACAATTATTCTTCAAAGCATATTTTATTATACATAGTACCAAAAAGTAAATGCTTTGTCAACTAAATTGATGAGGTCGACAAGCAACACAAGAACACATATTGCTTTAATTCTTATAATATACAAATACAACTTTATACTGTTTAGATTGTTTGCTTCAGCTATTTAAATATATTCAAATACTTTCCTCTGGTCATTTCTTTCGCTTCTTCTAGTCCAAGCTGGTAAGCTGCATCGTGAAGCTTTTTTACTTCCAATACTATCTCAGTCACCGATAAATTTCCCAATCTGTAGATTTGATTAGTATCATCGGTGGTTAAATTGTTAGTCCATGCTGGAATCTCCGATTGTGGTAGATTTTGGGCAACAAATTTTGATATGCTCTCCTCTGGCCACAAATCGGGTGATGCCCTATCTAATTTTTCTAGGCTCATTAGACTTTCTTCTGTGATTGGTATATCGCTTCTTTCAATTGCTTCACCCTTTGCAATCTTCTTTTCCATCTTGTATTATTAACTAGAACAAATATAAGAATTGTTCAGTGAAAAATAGTAGTATGTTATAAGATAATATTGAATAAATGTATAAAACAGAATCCAATCTTGAATATTGATCAGTAGTGATACTGTAAATACTATATTGGTATAAGTTTTTAATAATTTAGCAAGAATAAGAAATAATTTATATTATCAGTGTTATTATAAATTTTTAAAGAAAGAATTAAGAATATTTAACCTCCTACTAATAAAAATTTTACTCACCTTACGCGCTTACTTGACATTAAGCTGTTTATATTATTCCAATTTAATAATAAATTAATTTAAATAAACTGATTACACAGTTTTAAAAGTTATAAATATTGGATTTTGTATAAAATTCAATTAATTTTATGCACTGCTTGATCAGTTTCGATTCTCTTATACACTATACACAAGCGCAATCGTAAATTAAATATGGCGTCGGTTTAAGTTAAGGTTCGGTTTGGTTTGTTTATCTCCATCATGCGCGCGCATTTCTTCAGAAAATTTTAAATACACAAGCCTTGATGTGAATTTGATCACGTGTTATGTGTAGTCTACATTCAACAAGACCAACAAATATATATATATAGGCATATGTACAGGTATAATATATATATATGTACCAAATTGTATGCAAACTGTTGCGTGACAGATTCGAAAGATGTTACCATCGAATGTATAAGTAAGCGTCTACTTATATTCATTGATATTACAGTATTGTTCTTTGTTTTCATCTATGCATATATACATGCAACTATTGGAAATACTTTACTTAGCCTCAACCCTCAACTGCTACAAGATTAACAGTTCATCGATTTCTTTATAATATTAAATACCGACATTTATTATATTTTATGAATGTTCACAAAATATAAAGAAAATCTATTCATACAAACTATGGTTTAAAAATTAAAAGGTATGTAAGTAAAATATTTTCTAAAATTCGTTTATCTAGAGATATACAAGGTGAAAAAACATTTTCTGATAAAAGATTTATATTTTAAATAAAATTTTGTTTGATGGTTTTCAGTCAAACGTATTAACAATATTTTTTTAATAAAAACACAAATTTTAAAATTTAAATTTGCTTTATAATAGTGGACAGAAATTTTTTAACTAATGTGATAAATAATGAATTTTTAAGTACCTCCTTGTATAAAATAATATTTCTTGTGATTTCGGCAATTTTAAATTAATAAATTAATTCTAAATTAATCAAATAATATGAATAATTGCATATTTTGATGCAAATATTCATGTTTTTGATGGCTGAAAAATAAGTGCTAGAAGAAAAACATATTTTAAACAATCATTCTGCTATTAAGAACAACATTCTTGTATTTATTTTACTATGTTCTTCCATAGGTACATGGAATTAGATTATAATTTTTGTACTTCAATATATCATTTAATTGAAGAAAAAACATTAAATAATCTATAACGTTTAAAGGATCCATACTACTTGCTCACATACAGAAAAATTTCAGATCACAAATGGTATGTATATTTTTTTCAAATATAGATTTTGATTCATTGAATAAAATTCATTTTAGTGGTTTTCTTGTTCTTTTTAGAATAAGGTTAATAAATGTATATCGCATTTTGAGGAAAATTGCAAAAAACTTAGTAAACAACTAGCGGAAGAAGCTCTGGACTTAATAATGCGCAATGATTTAACAAAAGCAGTAGAGAAGATTAATGTAGCTATATCTTTTAATCCTTATGATTGTCAGCACTATCTAAACCGCTGCTATTGTAATTTAAGACAGTGTAAATATGATTCGTGAGTATCTTTTAAATCATTTAATTATTAAATGAATATTTAGTATAATATTTATATGTGCTACAAATTTTAAATGTTTTATAGAGCATTAGCAGATGCTCAATATGTATTGAAAAATAGTACAGTGCTTGGACATTTATTTGTTGCAAAATTAAGAGCTGGACAAGCATCAGCTGGATTAATGGTAATAAAATAATATAGATTTTATTGTATCTCATTGCAAAAGTGTAATAAAAATATCAATTGGTTGTTTTTTTGAAAATTTTTAATCTAATATTATTTCTAGAATTTTTGGCAAGCTGAATTTTATCTGACACAAGCTAAAGATATAAATCCTGAAGATCATCATGTAAAGAGAGAGTTAATGCGTGTGAAAATTATACGTCTAGTCCAAATGGGGTTTAAAGAAAAAGATGCAATTTTAGCATTAGAAAAGTATCCAGTGACATTAGTAATAATAATTATAATCTTTATAAAAAATGATCAAATATTTAATACAATTTAATTAAGCGTAAGAATTATTTCTAATTATAGGAAGCAGAAAGTTATTTAAGTAAACAGAAGTTTGCAACTAATAGTTGGAAAATTAAATTTGACTTTAGAAATTTGGAGGCTGAGGAGGACAAGGATGAAGATACAATATATTCATCCGATGAAGATGAAAAGCCTTCAGCTGTTGAAATCTTAAATAGAATATTGAATTATAAACCTGGTATAACGAAATTGGTGCATATTATGACTAAACCTTCAATCACAAGGTTTTTTAAATTTTTTCATTAGTAATTTCATAATTATTTTTCTATCACTAATTCTTTATCTTCATTTGCAGTTTTACTAATTCTTCGGAATTATCTGAAGAAAAAAAAAATGATTTTCCAGCTCTTAATGATAAAGCAATTTGGGTTGGAAATCTAAATGAGTTTATCAGTGAAGAAATATTAAAGAATTCATTCAGTCAGTAAGTAAATTATAATAGTATCATTATAAAAGTTGCTTTAATTTTCTTTTATTTATCAACATATATTTTTTTATTTTAAAAGTTATTGATGTACAAGTTTGGATACAATATTTTCTCATGCAATATATAATTTGAAAAACTGAGAATTTTAATATCATCTGTTGGTACAATAATAGATATAATTTATTAAATCACTCTTATTAATATTGAAAATTTATGTCCTTAGATTTGGGAACGTGCTTTATGTATATAGACCAGCAAATGCTTCATATGCATTTGTTAATTTTGATACAAGGCAAGCTGTATCCACAGCTCTACTGAGTCCGACCTATAACATAGGAGGTGCTATGGTAGTTGTACAATCTGCACTAAGAAAAAAGGGACCCAACATTTGATGGCTTTTTTCTACTTAATATTTTATATTTTTTTAGTATTTTTCGGTACAGCATTTTTATATATCATTTAGATAATTATCTTTTTACTTATGTTTTTTATAAAAACAATTTATTTTTGTTATTTTTTATGTATTTGTCAAAATATGCTTTTTAATCTTTTAAACTTAACTTAAACTATATTGTAATTTAAATACCAAAAGAATAATAGGTAGTTTTTTAATAATTTAAGTATAAGGTAAATTACACAATCAACATGGAAATTATAATCTCGAAAAGAAAGCTTTGCATTCTAACAAATAAATTACAAACCAATTTTGAACTAATGAACAGTTTTAATATAGTTTTATTTCATTGATAAGCGATTAATCACAAAACTGTTTAAAATTCCAAAGAATTAATCCTGTTTTAGTCAACATAAAAATCGCTCCATTATTTTTGCACACTCGATGGTAAACACACCCTCGACGTCGCTCCACACTCGACTTTGTCCATGCTAACATAATTTAGCGATACGCGCGCGCGCGCAAAAACCGAGTGATAGCGAGTGGGGCAAAAGGACCGGGCGCAACCTTTCTGGATTATATCCACTTCAAAGGGTTATATAACGTCTCCTTCCCGTGCAGTCAAAGTAACTACGGCTGGACGCACCTAAATAGTTTCGCGATTCATAATTACAAAAAACGCGGAGGAGGTAAATTTTTTCGCATATAAGTATACACCCCTCTTGGGGCTTTTGCGGCAACATACTTGAAAAGAGATTCGCGTATACTGTGGGCGCGCAAACGTTGTTTTGTGCGCTCTGCACATAAGCGCGCGTCTTTTTCAACTAAAAGCACGAGTGAGTAACAACAATTTTTTTCTCCCGCCGCTTTCTCGCCGTTTATTCTCTGTGCGCACTTACTTCCGCTTCATATACATATACACGCATTCACGGCGCGTGCCTTTTACCTCCGTATATGTAATGTGTGTATTTGCAGGGGATGCACAGTACTTTTTATCTACAGCTGGTCTGTCTGAAAAGAGTATATAGAGATAAGAATCTTGATATATTTATCCAAAGCGTTTCAACTTTAAAGGTTTCATTCGACTATCAGGCCAACCTTTACCTTATACAGATTCGCAAGCAAACAATCCGAACCACTCGTACAAACAATATAACTTTTTCGAAAGGCATCATATAGATGTTAGGTGGTAGCGTATAAGAGGCCCCATAGACCTTTAGAGTTGAAGACACCGCCCCGGATCGGCTTTGATGACAAGTAAAGAGGAGGGCGCACGCGATCTCATCATCCACTCGTAAAACCAGTGGCTCGTCGTAGATAGGAGAGAACTAAGTTGAGAGAGAGAGAGACTGCGGCCGGGGCTCGGAGCGATAGAATTGTGTAGGCCACGACGGCTCTATAAGGAGGATATAGTCGTAGTCTCTCGCCCCCTAGACAATCCGGCTCAAAAGTTTCAACTAATTTGAGCGCTTATACGAGGAAGGGGGGAGACGAATTCGGATATATAGCGAAGGGTCGACGAGTTTTGATCGAATTCTCCGTGTGTCTGTGTGTATACGTATACGTCGAGGAGGGAAGTTGCTATAGTCGAATACTCCGCTCTTCTCGGATAAACTGTTATTCGAGCTATTTTCGGTTGACTCGTCGGTTCAGACTGAATTACTTACTATACGCATCATTGGAAGAAAAAAAGAAATCATCGAATATAAGCTATTATTTAAAGAGAAAAACAAACTTTAAAGCTTCGTTTCCCCTCGGTCAGCTTATATAGAACGATCCCCCCTCGAAACTATACATCATATATTTTAGCGCGCATCGAAAGAGTAGAACGACTTATCTCCAAGCTCTTGTATGCGGACATGAGCCTCATCGTCCTCCCCCAAGAAATATCTCTATACGTATACCTAGTGGAAATTGGGTCAAGCGCCTTAATTAAGATATAGTTATCGAACGCACCGGCGGCAGCGACGTTGGCCCCCTTGCAAAAGCCCTGCTTCTGGACAATTAATATCCAAGATAATTTGCGCTTTCTCTCTGCGTGTGTTGTAGTGCGCGCACGTGTGTGTATCTGTGTGTGCGATGCCACGCAAATGAGAATCAAGTCAAAGTCCCAACAATGCGCCGAGTTTATGGGAATTTCTGCGGGTGTGTGTATATATGCGGTCCCGACTATGATAATGTATAAAGGATGGATAGAGACGCGAAATTAGATGTGGCATTTATTAATGCCCGCGCTGCGAGTTATTGTTTAGATTTGCCTCTGCCTCGCACACATACACTCTCTCTCTCTCTCTCTCTGGATTTGAATGTGAGTAGACTGGAACAATGTGGGTTCGAGTATTATAATGTTGTGTTATTGATGGAACTGTTGCTGCTGTGGAGCGCGTGATGATGTGCACTGATCTTGGAAAGTTGACGTGTGTTGATATAAAGTTTCGGTGCGATCACTGATAGACAAGTTTCGTGACTTTTTTTACCTTATATATTTTGGTGGTTTGCTAAAAAAAAAAGAAAAATAAACCGTATGTACACTTTTTTCATTTAAATCGAAAATTCAAATAAATTAAGAATCTATAGATTATAGAATTATTCCTTTTAATAAAAAAAAAAAAATAAACATTTTGAGTAATTTTTTATTTTATACCAATATTGCATTATGCTATATATGATATGCCACTTCTTTATTATGGTGAATATAATGCGAGCCAAGAATCGCTAAAAATAAATGGATATATAAATCACTTGGTATTTTTCTACACGGATAACGGAATATTGTTATCCTATATTCGACAGACACTTGATACTGAAACCAATGCACCTGTGAACCAGTGCCTTGTTGTGGAGGGGCAAACAGCTGTTTTGCGCTCGATATTAAGAGAGGAATCCGAGCGTTTCTGGCGCGTAAACGCTTTATATTGCCAAGATATTGTTCTCTTCTCGCCGACTTAATCTTCTGGAACGAATTTGTATGGATTCTATTTCTCGAATCGTAGAAAATAAAGTGGCGCTCTGTTAAAATGGAAAAAGAAGCAGACGAGATCGCGAGAAGAAACGAAATTGTGAAAATTTGCAATCTGAAAAATTTCATAAAATAATGTACTTCTTACCTTCGATATAGTTCGAAAGGTATTTATTGACTACATAATTATTCATAAAAATAAAGAAAAATCAAATAGTTTGACATGAAATATATTATAGTAAAACTCAATATCGATCGTGTTTCAACACACAAAAAAGCATCCCCCTATCAAACTCTAACAAGCGTAAAGCGTGCAAGTAAAAGACACTCGAACTTCGATAGATGCGACATTCCCAGTGAAAAAGGTAAACGCGTTGTTTTTACTCACAGCCACTGTCACAGCGCTTGATTTTGATTTGTCACACTTCCCACCTGCCATTCTATATAAATATTAAAAAAAAGAAAACGCCGACGGACAAATATATAATATATACGTTGTGCGACGGATGGAAAAACGCGCTCGTCTGCGTTCTCTCAGGCTTGCGCCTCCGTAGTCTTTCTACCTATATCGGAGAAAAACATTTTGCATCTTCTCCGTGTCTTTGAGCTGCCTTTAAGCTTTCACTTTGGAACTTCTGCAGTTCTCTCAGTGCGCTAGAGCGTGTATATGTATATACGTGTGTAGATGGTACGTGAACTTTTCCACGTATATACGTGTATATAGACGAGGAGGTCTATGTGAAGCAGCCTGGAAAATCAAAAGACCGAGTGACGGCGACGACGCGCTTCGTCGCCCGTTTCGTTGTGATTTTTCTCCCTCTCTCTCTCTCTTCTTTTTCCAGCCCGAGTCATCCGAGCTTTTTTCTCTGGGTAGAAAAAGGGGGACGGCGCGAAGTTGGCTTGCCGTATTACGAGAGCGCCAGCACTAATTTCTCTCGCGCGCGCTCTCTTTTTGCAATCTGTGCTAGTACTCCAGACCCTGTGTTTTAATCCAACCCTTGAATCACTCGAAACCTTTTTTTTTTTTTAAATACAGAAGAATAAAACTGTTTTATGCGGATAATGGTCATTGAATAACGTTAAACATGTGCTCTATCTTTGTATATCTTTATCGGTCGCTTATTCCAGCCCGAGAAACATTGTTAACACAACGAAATATTTATAATGAACCGGCCCGTAATCCGGGACTCCCTCCAAGAAGTCGAAAAAAAAACGGGGTGTGGTGCGTGGGTGTCGCGGTATAGGGAGCGAAGGGGTCGAGAGTGGTTTTCCCACGCCAAGAGAGAGGTTAACGAGCCACTTGGCTGCCACCGTTGCCCGCGCGTCCTCGTCGATGCAGTATAGTCGGACCAACGGAAGGCCGCGTGTGTGCAGCGGCAAACTTAATAGGATAATCGAAACCGCTAATGAGGCCGGTTTCTCCTTTTAAATCCCCCGCTCCTGCAGCATTAATGCCTTTATCGCAGCCTATATACAACACTTTTCACGGCTCTTTGGCGCACCTTTTAATTATGATTGTTATAAAGTCCGGTCCACTCGAGTCATTGCGCTCGCGGTGCAGGATATGTGTGCGATCATTTTGACGAGATCCTTCAACTTTGTCACGTCCTTCCGCGGTGCTTACAATAAACGGATATCGCACATATGCGACGCTCACTGAGTATATTTTCTATTCGGTGATAGGTACCGCAGGCAATAGGATATGACGGTTTATTGCATATATATATATATATATATATATATATATATCGCGAGAGACTTTCTCCGCGCTGTGCCAGTGCATCAAATCGAATTAATGTGCGCGTTTAACGATGTTATCCGGACTGCTGGTGCTGATGCTGCATGGGGATATATCGTCGAGGGCTGGTTTTGGATTACCTTGGTGTGGCTTCTGAGAAAGCGGACCGAGGAGCTTTATTTATTGCTCATTGCTGCCTGTGTACTTGATCATAATTTATCTGGTTACAGCAGTTACACGGTTCGAATTTCAATATCAATCATATTTTGCGATGCCAATCGGGTATCGCGTGTCGTCGGTGTAAGCAATCACGTAAGAGTCTTGATTGAACGCCTCGGGGTGCGACGTTCAACGTGGGCAATAAATGCTCTCCGGTATATGAATTCTCTTGGATCTAATTTCTTTTGATTTTATCACACCCTATAAACGATATATAAAAGCAACGATCGAACGGCAATATTATGAAAATATATATTCGATATGCGCGTCGGTGGTATTGAATCGACTCTGACCCAATGAGATATTTGCGAATCTCATAAAGCCAAGAGAGAGAGAGAGAGAGAGAGAGAGAGAGAGAGAGAGAGAGTTCACCATCTTCGGCTCTAGAAGAATAAATTCCGTTGCGTATATCGAGAGAATAGAGTCGAGGGTGTGGAGAGAGAGCGAGTATAAGTATGAGATCTGGCGAGAGCGCGCGAGTGAAAGAGGAAAGTAAAGAAAGAGAGAGAAAGAGAATGTGAGTAGAGAGAGAGAGAGAGAGAGAGAGAGAGAGAACGTTGCCTTTAACGAGGCGAGCGCCACGATCGTTAATCCACGGGGTCGGCTCTGCTGCGAACAAAACTCAAGGGCACGAGGAGGAGTAGTTGTAGCCGTTTAACCGCCTCTCTCTCTCTCTCTCTCTCTC
>UELV01178207.1:0-85574 GCA_900490015.1 Megastigmus stigmatizans | reverse complement strand
CACACACACACACACACACACACACACACACACACACACACACACACGCGCACTCACCAAAGAGCCAGGCCCGAATATATATTTGATTCTCGTTCACGCTGCGGCGTACATGTCATTACACGCAATCGCGAGACGAGATATCAAGTGCACAGAGCAAGTGTGTAGAAAACACGAATGAGGGACGTGGAGGGAAGGCACAAAACGCGATAAAAAAGCGTTGAGAAAAAAAAAGGCGACGACGACGACGACGACGACGACGGTCCGCGGAGCAGAAAAGTTGGCCAGGGAGAGGAGCGAAAGAGTGACGGAAAGAGAGCGAGCGAGAGAGATGGAGCGAGATAGCGAGAGAGAGAGAGAGAGAGAGAGCACTGGGTCGGACGTGGAGACTTGGAGAGTTGAGAGAAAAAGTCGGCGAGGAGGACGCGACTGGTGCAGGTCGGGGGCGGCCGAGCAGTCGACGCAGCCCAGGTTGTGCGGAGACAGAGAAAAAGGTCGAGACTCACCGCGACGAGGGCCGCTAATCTATCCTTGGTCATGGCGAGTGTGTCGAGGAGAGCTGGCTGCTCTGCTGGCTGGTTACACCGGGAGTCAGCGTACGTGCAGAGCGGTGCACTCAGCGGCTAATCCCATTCACGGGTTTTTTAGCGATGCACTAAGCGTAGGAGAACGATACGTAACACCGCGGTTCCACTAAAAACTAAAGGAAACGGACGCACTACAACCGCGCGAGAGCGAGAGACACGATCGTAAAATCGATACGACTCCCGAACACTCGCCTCTCCTCCTGCTTTCTCTCTGCAGTGCTGTACTCGGGCGGCGCGCGCATGCGCCGCTGACGTCAACATTCGCGGCAACCCCGTACCGTATGATATTCTGGCCGAGCGCCGTGCGAGCGGTTACGACTGTTACGAGCACCAGCGGCGGCGAGCGATGCGACTATGCGAGCATCGATAGGGACTAGGGAGAGAGTGAGAGGCTGAGAGCGACCAACGCGGCTCGCGGGTGTGCACGGTGCAGCTCAGGCCCGCGGTAGACCGCCGCGCTGCTGCTGTGGCGCCAGCGGCCGGTATACGCGCGCGACCACTGCCGCCACCGATTCGTTGCACTTTTCTTCAGTTTTTTTTTTACTTTCCTGACTGGATGCTCGCAGCTCGTGATGCTTGTCGGTTGTGCGATGCTGCGAGGTATTTTGCCTTTTCAGATGACGATTTTTAAGGCGATTTTTTTAGAGTAATGGCCCTGAGATTTTTACGAGGGGATGACAATTCGCGGGGAAATATGTGGCCACTTTTTCGAGTCATTTGTTTGGCTAGCGATGAACAATGCACGAATTCATTAGAAAGGGCAAAAACAGTTTGATAAATGGAGATGAAAAATGATCGCAGAAAAGGAGAATTTGAATTTCACGCGGGCTAAGGGACGGCGCCCCGATCGGCGCCAGTTACGCCCGGTTTCGTACGGCCCTACGGTTGTTCGTCGCAGATGGCGCCGCTTTATTTCGTTTCTTGTGCTTAATTTGCAATCGAATTAATTATTATTTTGCAAAAACCTGCCGATCAGTAGAAAATTTTGATTTTTTCACGTATCCCGAGTGGGACAAGTCGCACAAGCTGGTCCCGAGTCGTGGAGTCGCATGGGAAGTTGGGTCGACCCTCCAGCCGCTCGGTGCCGCTAGGCGTTCGGGGAACGCCATTGTGAGCCTAAACAACTGTGCCGAGCGGTAAGTTCTTACGTCCATTTTCACGTGCCACGCCGCTTCCCGCGAAATTTTCACCACAGCCGGCAAGTAAAACCCGCCGAATTTTTTCATTTTTCCACACGATCGAGGGTGAGGGTCTGCCGCACACTCCCAGTACAGTTTTAAATTGGCGGCGACGAATTTGCCGGGTATATTTGTAACGGTTAGGCGCGCTCTTTATCAACCGCCATTCTCGCCTCTCATGTCGCCCGTCGGTGTATGACTTAGCCGGCACCTCTTTTGCACGCGGCATCTCGGACACATCCGCTGGCGACACGCCGGGATATCGAGTTTCCTGTTTCTCGGCGTGGGGATCCTCTAAACTCCGAACCTGCTGTACGATCCGGCTTCTTTCGAGGTACATCTTCGCTTCGGAGTCGCGTTGCTCGCCTCGTGAGAACGCGAATATCATACGCTATACCAGTCACGCAGCCGTCGCGTGATTCTCAGGGTTGAATTTTCGAGTAATATTTAGGTGCAGACTCGCTAAGTTCTTGCTTGGCTTGGTGTCAGGTTCGATCTTTGCATTTTCCAATAAGTCGATTATGCTATTATTTCAGTATTTCGTTGGGTTTGTTTATCCGTGCCTTGCTTTATATTAGCGTTACGGTTATGCGAGTGTATATATGTATATCGGAACATTTTCATTTTGGATAGACAAGATTCATAGCTCTCTACTATGAATCTTGTCTCACATCATGCTTGAACGTTGCTGGATAACCTATAAACCTTATTGTTTTTATTGTTTTCAGATTTTAAAACTGCTTATCTTTCACCGAGTGCTAATAAGCTGTAAAACATGTCACAAGAGGCTGAACAAGTTCCTACCTTCAAGTGTGTACTTGTTGGGGATGGAGGTACTGGAAAAACAACTTTTGTCAAACGGCACTTGACAGGAGAATTTGAGAAGAAATATGTAGCTACATTGGGAGTAGAGGTACATCCGCTTATCTTCCACACGAATCGAGGCCCCATCAGATTCAACGTATGGGATACTGCGGGTCAAGAGAAATTTGGTGGACTTCGAGATGGTTACTATATTCAAGGCCAGTGTGCGATAATCATGTTTGATGTTACATCTAGAGTAACGTACAAGAACGTTCCTAACTGGCATAGAGATTTGGTTAGGGTTTGTGAAAACATACCAATTGTTCTCTGTGGGAACAAAGTCGACATCAAGGATAGAAAAGTAAAGGCAAAGAGCATCGTATTCCACAGGAAGAAGAATCTCCAGGTATATAACAATTTAGCCATAATTTCTATAACAGATTACATTTCTATGATTCATATGTAACGGGTAAACAGTTATTTTAAAAGAATTTTTCAAATTGCATAAAGTCACGTAATATAATGATGAATCAGAATTCTTAATAAACATGATGACAGTTATCTGTCCCTCTAATCTGAATTATAAACTTTTTTACTTAAAAGTTATTTTGTTATCTTCCTTATTGTAACTAATAAATTTTCTGTTTTTAATCATTTCAGTACTACGACATCAGTGCAAAAAGTAACTACAACTTTGAGAAACCTTTCCTCTGGCTGGCTCGCAAACTTATTGGTGATCCAAATCTAGAGTTTGTTGCTATGCCTGCACTTCTGCCACCAGAAGTCACAATGGACCCACAATGGCAGCAACAAATTGAAAAGGATCTCAAAGAAGCTCAGGAAACGGCGCTCCCTGAAGATGACGAGGATCTTTAGTTATTTTTCAAGCACACAGGCAGGGCCTATTACACAAATATGCGTTATTTACGTATGTTAACTCGTTTTTGTATCTAATCAAGTCGGAAGTTTTTTTTTGCAAAAAAATAAATTACAAAATATTGGTACTTTATTTGATAATATTAAACACATGTTTAAATTTTCAAAACATTTGTTTTGTTCTTAAAAACAATTGTAAGTATTTTAGCAAATTTGAAAGTAAAAAAGTTTCAAGTTTCAAAAAAAAATTTCAATAAATTTTGAATAATTTAAAATAGCAAAAAAGATGTATCGACTTGTATTTAAAAGTTAGAGCATACTTCAGGCAACCATTTTAATTGTTTGAAATCATCTCTGGTTCAAAACTTTACCATCACTATGAATGGAATCCACGCAATGTCTGTTTAAATTAAACTCCTTCAGACATTTGATAATCAATGAAATTTTGTAGTGCGAACAATGCAATGAATGAATTTAATTAATTGATCGTTAATATCAAAGAGTACTTATATATTACTCTTTATTAAATACAGTTTGTTTTATAAAAGGAACTCGATGAAAAAACTCAATGCAGTTCACAGTATGTTACATCTAATTGTGTTAAATTAAGGACAGTTTACTATTTTTATAAGCATCAGTGAATTGTATGATTTGTCTCAATTTAAATTATAAAATAAAAGCTTTTTTATAACACACCTAGTCTTATTTATTTAGAAAAATGCTCGCAAGTTTTAAGTGCAAGTCAATAGAACTTCTATAACTTTAAATAATTCAAAATTTATTCCAATTTCTTCGTGGAATTTAATTTTTTTATTTGTTGATGCAAGTTGTATTTAAATTATTTTATTCGAGAAATGTTGAATGCATGACATAGTAATTCTAATATTTATACATATTTGCATTTTGTGATTATTTTGCCTAATGAAATAATTTAAAGAAAACTTGCTAATCATTAAGAGGTGGTACAATATAGCTAGATATTAATAGATTTTGTTTTTGTCATGAATGAGTTGGATTGAAAGAATATCTTGAACGGATTGTAATGTCTGAATTCAATAAATAAGAAAAAATTCTATTTTTATTCCTATTCTTGTATTTTACCCATAATTAATATTTAATATAGGTTTACTTACTGCTTATTAATCAGGATTAAAATTGAGAAAATTTTATCTGTAAAATCTTTTATTTTATGGAACATAGATATGTTAATAACAAAGAAACACTTAGTGTTTATATCAGAATTTACAAAATATCAATTTATTACATAAAGAAATTTGGAATTTCTACTTTTTTCGTGACAATAAGATAACTTAAAGTAATCAATATGTCTATAAAACCTAAGTATACTTAATTATATAACCAACTTCATCAAACTACAAGAATTTCAACTGCTTGCACAACAATTTTGAATTTTTTCCAAGGGAATGTATTTCTAAATCCAGTATTTTAAAGCAAACATTTGCATTTCTTGGTACAGTTGGAAAATCTACTTGATCAATATTAGTTGATAAAAATGTGTAACTGTTAGCTACAATACATGTATTTCAAGTAGCAAAGTTGAAGTTTAATTACTTGAAATCTTTATTTACATCATTAATTACTCTGTTGCTTCTTTTTCAATTTTTCAATACCTCTTTTACCTCCGGCTATCAACGATTTATCCGCCTCAGATAAAGCGGGAAGCATATTAGTAATAACACCAGTACCAACTGTAACAGCACCATCTCTTAACGTGAAACGTTGGCCTTTCTCACAAACCATTGTTTTAAAAAGTTTTAGCTCCAATCTAGAAAAAAATACATTTTTTAAAATAAGACCATTTTTAAAATTATGTAAAATTCATAATAATGAGAATAATTATTTGAAAAAAAAGCTACTGCCAATTCATTGATTAATTAATAAAACACATTTAAAAATAATTCAAGAATTATGCAAGAGATTTTAATAAATAATTTTCTAATTTTAGTTATTAAAATTGCAAATATATTCTTTTATTATATATTAATATTCTTTGAACAAAGTTAATAGTTAAATTTAGTTTTTGTAATTAATATACAAATTGTATTTGCGAACCACTTTAAAATTTATTTATTATTTCAAATATATTTTTATCAGTTATATAAGGTATCTATTATCTACTATATATTTACTAAGTTTTTTCTTTGTCCAATAGATCTTTAGAATTTGATATTTTTTTAACATACTTTTAACTCCCAAAACATTTTTTTTAATGTAGTCAATTTTTGTTCCGTTGATATTAAAATAAATTTTTTTTATCGATAGATAGAAGCTTCCTCTTCGAAGAAGCGATATAGTAAATATAGTAAGTATAAATATATAGTAAGAATAAATTTTTTTGATAAGTCAAAATGACAATTGCCTACATATTATGATTAATGTAAACTTACTTTGCATCTTCACCAGGCATGGCTATGTTCTTCCCTGGAATTGTTATTTGGGTTGGACAATCCCATGTCTTACTGTACATTTGAAGCTGTATGAGATCAGCAAGTGGTTTCTTTCGGCCACCTTCTTCTGCAGTTAAAACGTAGACTTGACTTTCCAAATGATCATGAGCTTTTATACTACCGGGCTTGCACATGACCATTCCTCTCCTAACATCATCTCTTTTGATACCCTTGACTAAAGCTCCCAACTGATCCCCAGCTTCAGCTTGTTCAAGAATTTTATGAAACATTTCGATACCTGTTACTGTAGATTTTATCTGTTTGTTGTATCCTAAGAACTCAGCTTCTGTACCTTTCTTCAATTTTCCTCGTTCTAAACGACCAGTAACAACAGTCCCCCTACCAGGTATTGAGTATGTGCTTTCTACAGGCAACAAGAAAGGTTTATCAAGATCACGAACTGGTACAGGTACATATTCATCAACTGCTTCTAGTAATTTCAGAATAGCTTCACTTCCAATGTCTGGAGTTTTTCCTTCTAAAGCATTAAGAGCACTTCCTTTAATAATTGGAACTTTTTCTCCATTAAAACCAAATTCAGTCATAAGCTCTCTAATTTCCATCTCTACCAGTTCTACCATTTCAGCATCAGCTGCATCAACCTACATTTGTGAAATATTAATTATAGACATTTTATTTACTTTATTAGTTTAAGTCTAATATTCACGGTTCAATATTTACATATAAATGTGGACCAACAATCTCATAATCATAAACATAAAATGGTAGAAGAGTATTACCTTATTAATAAAAATAACAATATGCTCAATTCCAATTTGTTTTGCAAGAAGTAAATGTTCTTTTGTTTGCGGCATAGCACCATCAGTAGCAGCAACTACTAATATAGCACCGTCCATTTGTGCTGTTCCAGTAATCATGTTTTTAATATAATCTGCATGTCCTGGACAATCTGTGTGACTGTAATGTCTATTAGTTGTCTGGTACTCAATATGAGCAACATTGATAGTGATACCACGAGCTTTTTCTTCTGGAGCATTGTCGATTTCATTGTATTGCTTTGCTTGCGCTAATTCTTTTTCCGATAATACTAAATGCAATAAGCATGTGTTAATAAAGCCCATTGGATAAATTAAGAGAAAATGATATAATCATCTAGGTAGTTTTAATTGTACCTTTTGTGATAGCAGCAGTCAAAGTAGTTTTTCCATGGTCAACGTGTCCGATGGTACCTATATTGACATGAGGTTTGTCTCTTGAATAAATGACTTTTTCGGCATAAAGTCTTTGAAGAGTCACTGTTGGTAAATATAGATGACTGCATATTTGATTGCGACATTGCTGCAATAATACAAAACTTTTCTTTAGTGAATTAAATAACGTTGGCAAGGAATTACAAATACAAAACAAGAGATCAAAAACCCAAAGTGATTTTGTTAAGGTCTTTTTAAAACTAAACTATATGTGCAACCGCCATAATAAGGACAAATTACGTTGTAATTACGGATTAGAAATTTAAAAAGTAAATGATACTCACATATTTAGTGAGTTGACTAGCAAAGCTTATTTGCCGTACATTTTGTCGCAGTGCTGAAAATATAAAACAACCATTACTTTATAATGTAAATAACTAAAAAATGTCTATTATGTCCATTCCATTCCCCTCCCACGAGGCTCTTCGTTTTGTTCAAAATGAGTACTTAGGGAATAAAATATTTAAATAATTAAAGTGTTAATAGAATTTGGGAAGCTTAGGAATGTTTTTAGCTATAATCCATCAGCAATCTTGGTATAAATCAATCTTACCGGGGTAAAAAATTGTTCTAGCCGAAACTAACGCCATATTTCCTAACCAAACTTTCTTGTCGGTACTCGGTACTATACTTAATTCACGAAAAGAACGTTGAAGGCAGCACTAGCTCGACACTTATACCTATATAGTTTAGCGGCCGCGAGCGGATGTACGGATGTTACGTAACTGAACAAATCGCCATAAAAATAGTTAGAATTTTTATTTGATTTTAATTTTTAATGCGCTTACTATAATTTTTATAACGGTATAAAAATATAATTACAGTTGTCCTTATTACTCACATGTTATTAAATCATATTCACACGATAAAAAAACATTTTTGATTACAAACTACGTTGATCAAATATGCATAGGTATATTTTGTATATATGTTTAGAATTTGAAAAGGTTTCTGATTTGTATTATTCAATCTGTTGCAATTTCGAATAATTCTGGCTAAGAGAGGTGGAGCTTGAATTCAATTTTTCATCAACTTTCAAAATAATGGCGTCAAGATGTTCTCAATTATCACAAAGGTTCATCATAATTATCGTTTTTTACAGGTTATGAAGTAGGTCTTAAAAAGTAGTTATTTTTCCATTTCATATTATACCTACTGTCACAAGCGACAGTTTAGTATGAAACGCAAAATTTTTGCTCGTCAAAATTTCTACAAATTCAAGACTATATCGATCTGTACGATCCAAAAAATTATTTCTAACAGATTTTATAAGACTTTATTGAATAATGAATTTTATTGGTAATAATGCAATTTCTTTCATTATTGTCGTGCCTCGATAATTCTTAATTTTAACATTTATTTACTAAGCAATTTTTTAGCAGTTTAAATTATCAATCAAGATTAAGGTAATATTTGTTATATTCGCTCGTATAGATCCAATAAATTGATTTAATCTACAAGAATAGAACAATCATAGTAGCTGTCATGTGAAGATTCGATACAAATTGGTTTTGTAAAATGTATACATTCTGTAACAAATTATACAAAACCTTATTTAGAATGTAACTTATCAAAATATTATTTCGTTAAAAAAACGCTTTCTGGTCTGCGTACAATCTAAAACTTTGTTTCTATTTTATAAGTCAGCATTAAATTGTATGATAATTAATAGAGTCTAGATTAATTATTATGTACCATAAAATATTAAAATCCTTTGTACAAACTGTACTGCAATATAAGATGCACTTGTATCATTATAGAAAATATTTAAATTGTAGTCTCTTTAGTCAGCATCGCTAGTCCTGATTATTCTTTTGCGTATTTATAACTTTTTGAGTTGTATCACAAACTGGTTTTTTAAACAGTCTTGTATTTCAAACTTTAAATATAAATATATGAACTTTCCAAAAAATAATAAAACGTATATATAAATTAGTTTGTATGCAGAGTTAAAAAAAAATCTAGGAAAAATCGATTTATCGGAGATAGTCCTTATAAAGATATCATAGTACGATAATTGAATTCTAAATAATATATGACTTGATGTTCAAATTCCTGATTTTACTTCTTTCAATAACATAATTAATATAGCATTTTATTTATCGATTGGTGCAAAATTTAAATATATTATTCTAGCGATAATAGTTTTCACCTCACGCGAGGAAACAGATATACACAGCATAATCGTTATTAAGCTCGTACACAATTACAAGATTTTCAAAGCTCGTATTATTCGAAACGTAAATCACGCAGTTTAATACCCTCCCGACAGCTAAACTCGCCGCAGTATAAAGTAAAAAGCAGCCATATAGTTTGGCTACGGTAAAAACCGCTAAAGAAGCTTCAGCAACAAAAGTTACACAACAGTTATTTCGCGAAAGCAAAAACGGAAAACTTTCCTCGATATATATACGTTATAACATAGATCGTCGGCCGAGCAATCGGTAAATAGTCGTAATTTAATTTTGCTGTACTTTCCCGCGGGGCGAGAGAAAAAAGAAGGAACGAGGAGAGAAGCAAAGAAAATTGTACCGCACGCATACGTCGATCTCCGCACGCTCCTATACATGTATATACAATATGAAGCAGTGGAAAATACACGCGTGTGTGTCTCGGAATTGGCGTCTCCTTCCCTCCGAGTGCATCTCGACTAAGATTAACGGTTACTCGAACGAACGCTGCGCAGCTCGCGCCAGACGCGCGATATCTATGTGTCAGAGCAGTTCTACACTGCGCACACACACGCACACAAACACTCGTGCAGAGAGCTGAGCTGAGCAAAGTATAAAAGAAGTGGCGGCAGCCGAAGGGAAGAACAGCCCGCGAGCGGGAAATAAGTGTCAAAAGAAAAGTAAGGTAATTGCTTATATGTAGGCTCTCCATCATTGGAACTCTCTCTGCTCGCGCTATTCGTCACTCGTCCCCATGGGTTACATATAGGATATGGAAAGAGCCGGCAAACGATGCAAATGACAACCGCAGTTCACTCGCGCGTAGGTACCGTTTGTCAAAGTGCATTACTCCCTTTTAGATACGTAAGTGCACAGCTCACCGCTCACTGATTTTTCATCGTTACGGCTTTCCTCTTCTCTCTCTCTCTCTCTCTCTCTCTCTCTCTCTCTCTCTCTCTCTCTCTCTCTCGTCATACATATATGTATGTGCGTACATGGAAAATCGTTTCACGCGCGGCGCTGCTCTAATCGGCTCGTTAGTTTTTCTTCTATCTCCTCTCTCGCGCAGCACTTACGGTTCTCGCATGTGGAGAGATGATGACGATGATTTCGCCGCTTCTTCGCGGGTAGAGAATGTTTATGAGCTCGCGGTTTCGGAGCAGGAGACACGACCGATCTCTTCTGGCCCTTTGAAAAGCAGTATTGTTGGTTTTCTTGCCTCTCTCTCTCTCTCTCTCTCTCTCTCTCTCTCTCTCTCTCTCTCTCTCTCTCTCTCCTTCTCTGTATGTGTGTGCGTCGTATTGTTGGGTTGGATGAATATGTCTCGTGAGCTGTGCAAATGCAGACGGGAGAGTCGGCAATACGAATGTTTGCCATTTACATATAAAAAGCGGACCAATTTGTAAATCGTTGCGTACATTGTGTGCAGTCGTACATGGGCGTTCGCGAGAGATCCAAATACATCATACACTTTTTTTTTTTACACCAGACCTTTCGTATATTATGCATTTTATATAAATATTGCATGGAATCGATCGCTTGTTATGCGGTATTGTTGCTGTTTGCA
This sequence comes from Megastigmus stigmatizans, assembly GCA_900490015.1. Taxonomy (NCBI): domain Eukaryota; kingdom Metazoa; phylum Arthropoda; class Insecta; order Hymenoptera; family Megastigmidae; genus Megastigmus; species Megastigmus stigmatizans. The sequence goes on along the minus strand of UELV01178207.1, from coordinate 74,715 downwards.
AATTGAAGCTTTTTCATAAAAAGGATATTGTATTGTGCGAAACTCGTGCTCGGCATTTAATGCAGCATTCATTTTTGAGAAAATATTGTGTTCGTTTAGTACCGCGAACAGATTGTTAAATTTTACAACAGGAAGAATAGATATTCGCGGAAGGATTCCAACTAATATTAAAATAATATTCTTTTTGAATTTTCGCAAAATTATTATCCCTTATAAATTTTATTTTAGTGCAAAAAAACTAGTCCATACCAACTCCCCATAATAACGGTTAATATCTCCAATATATCGCAGAAAGCATAAATGGCATAATACAGTGAAAAAACACTTTGGTTGTGAGATCCAAAACTTTGGTTACCTTGACCAAAATGTATGGACAAATATCAGCCTTTCAAAGCTTTGGTTGTCACAACCAAAGTCAATGGTTGGGAGGACTTTGGTTGTGGCAACTAAAGCTTTGATTATAAGATCCAAAGTATATTTGAAAATCTCGCTATGCGATAACCATTTGGCTCTCACAACCTTTTCGAATGAATGCTACAACCAAACCACGACAGCAAATGACTTTGGTTGTGGTAACTAATACGTTGGATGCTGTTACCAAAGTCTTTGGATCTCACAACTAAATACGGGCCAACTAATTACTTTGGTTGGCACAGCCAAAGCTTTTTTTCCGTGTATTGTTCACCTATTGACTGCAAGATTGTATATAAATTTCGCTTAGCTATGTGCACAGCAAAATGTTGCCAACATAAACGCGAACGAATTTTCTTTGACGGACCGAACGTCCCGCTATCAATTTCGATAATTGCAAACTACCACGCAGTTAAGGGTATCCGGCAACATCGGCACTAGCCGCCGCAGTTAATGATCGTCCGTTTAATATCAATAACAGTAACTAACAGGCGGGATCGAGCAAAAAGCCTCCCAACATCCCGAATAAACCTCTCTCCTTCTTCGGCCCTTTCATACACCGCGCGCACAGCAGCAGCGACACCCACGCCCTGTTATACCTATATATAACCACCAACTTTTCACCGATAAACTCCAACGGAGGAGAGAGTCTTAAATAGTTTAGCGGCGTCACGCTCGCACGAACCACAAAGGTATATAACAGCAGCTACGCGACTACGCAGAAGAAGAAAAGTGTAGACGAGATGAAATAAGAACGAAACGGTGCATACCATCGTCACGCCGCGATTATAAGCGCGCGCGTGTGTATATATTAAAATCAGCGCGTGGCGTGCTTGACAGGAGGGGTGGGGGGGGGGGGGCACGCAGCAGTACGTCCTTCCTCTCTTTCTCTCTGCTGGTGCTGCAGCACACGCCAGCTATTATTGCGAGCGGCAACTGTAACGCAGCGTTCGTTCGTTCGTTCGCTGCCGCGCGCGCGCGCGAGCCTTGGATTATCGGCTATAGGAAAACGGGGATGCGAAGAGGAGCTCTCCGCTCGCACAGCAGATTCAGAGAGAGAGAGAGAGAGAAAAACGATCACGAGAACGGGATATCTGAACCGTTAAATCGTTATTCGTCGGGGTAACGAAGATGTCGCGTGCTAGTGCTGCTAAATATATATGTATATATACTTACTCTGGAAGGTGAAGTGCACTTATATTATCGCGCAAATGCCGAGCGTTCGTTCTCTCTGCTGGGCGTCCATGTAGTTATATATATGCAGAGAGAGAGAGAGAGAGAGAGAGAGAGAGATGTATGTACAGAGAGCGAATCGCGATAGCGTTGTATAGCTGCTGTAGTTACTGGTTTGCCCGGGCGAGAAGCCTCTGCACAGCATGTGCGAGTGCCGCTGTCGTGTACCGTGTAGCGCGACGAGAACGGAACGAGCGCGAGGTGGTGCAAACGGCTCCTATACAACGGATAACAATGCGCTAATCCCGCGCCTCTGTCTCTCCCTCTCGTGTCTGCGTGTTCAGTGTACGTGTGTGTGGGCGGCTGTTCGACGCTCGCACGTGCAACTTTGTTGTTGTTCTCGTTTATTTGCGCAGATCGACGGCTTTGATGCGCCAAATTTGCGAGTTTTTACACTGGAGGCATTTCTGGATGTTTGCTGAATGAAGGGGAGGTTTGAAGGGATTTATTGGCTGGACATTTTCCGTTTCTGTTATCTTTCATCGATTCAGCGGGAGAAACTTTTTTTATTCATTTCGAATTACGTCGATGTGATTCGACAATGACTATTACATTTGTTTGTCAAAGCTAATAAGGGCGATGAAATCGGTTATTATTTGAAACATCGATATTATCGTGAAATGTCCCTAGTAGTGCACCGAAGATTCTTATCCAAATTGAAACTGGAATAGCGTCACACATTTGTTCCCACGAGAAATCTCATGCTCTACATTCAAAATGACAAAATGTAAAGTGTGATGAAATCGATGTAATAACGATGATTTAAAAATTGTAATCTAGCTAGATTGACGTTTTACAACAGATGAGCGGATCGGGTTTTCACGATATATCAATGAACAGGATTGGGAAAAGCTTATACTCCTGATTAATTTGCATGATTGATGAGGCCGAACTCGTTGGCACGAATCGACGTGAAAATTTTACACAGTTTTAATTTTTACTTGATTTCAAGCTTTTATCGTGTTTTTTTTTACGATGAAAAGCGTTTAATCCATTTTTTTTATTCTTTACCAGCCAGTTTGATGTCTCGTAAAAAGTAAGCGGATTTTCTCTCACATATATAAATTTCATTTAACAAAATATCTATATTTATAAAACAACTTTTTCATCCCGACTTCAAGATACCAGCATTAAGTTACGATCAAGATAACGTCAAGCTCGACACTGCTATGCTCCTATTCCTCGAGGTAAAAAAAAAGAAGAAAAGTAAGAAAACGAAATATTCGTTTCCTCGCTCATCTCCATCACTGACATTTCATTCCAGTAGCAAACTGCAGTTCGCAGCCTGGCTTCAGAATAAGGAAATGTCGGGCAGGAGGATTTCCCATTAGTTTATTACGGGAACCTTATAGAATTTCACGAGCGAGTTTAGCCGGCCGGCCGCGTCAATAAAAGCGCACGTAGGCTGTATACGGTACAATAAAAAAAAACGACGCGCGTATCATAAACACAAAACGCACTTTTTCGCATATATCCCACTTCCTATCGGTATATATTCACGAAAACAGTAAGGAATCCGCCGGGGCCGACTTTAATTCAGCTTCCCCGTAGTCATTTGCAAATCTTCCCGTTGGCGCGCGCGCAGCAGCACAGTAGTCTCAATTACGGCCAATAAAATCGCCGGGCTGCTACACCTTTTGGCCGCACCGAGTGCAAATAAAACTCTCGCGCCTTCGCGTCGGCAGCGGCGGCGGTGGCGTCGGGCCGCTCGTTAATTAAGCATGCGAATATTGTCTTTGGGTGGTAGCTCCGTATATACCGGGACGCGTATCGCGAAGTAAGCGATTCCGCGAAATCTACTCCATTCCGAGCGATTACACGGATTGATCGTTCGACATCGTAAATTCCTGCGCGCCCGGATATTAGCGCGATTTTATAAAGTAATTGCTTCGCGCTCGAGAGGAGCCCGCGCAGAAACTGGCGCGTGTGCCTTTGCTAGTCTCTCCCTCTCTCTCTCTCTCTCTCTCTCACTCCCGCCTGCGCTGTAGCTTGTGTGCATTATATGTATACCTTTCTTTTCTCTCCTCGCTCCTTATTCCTTTTTTTCCTCTAGGTTTTTTTTCGCTGCGATGCGCTTTTTGCCCCGGCATCTTGACACAAACTAGTCCGAGAATTTGCTGCGGACGACCAAATTACCGCTCGACGAGTCGCTGTATAATTTTCTTCCTTTCCCTCCTTTTTTTTCTTCTTCGGTTTATCGGGGGCCCACTACTGTTTGGATGGCTTTGCAGCGATAATTCATGAAATGGTGCGTATTTTTTTTTGTTCGTTGTATCCATCGTGGCAGGATGTGCAGCATTTTGAAAATTTTCGTTCCCCTGCATAAGCATGGAGTGTGCGCGCGCTCATTGCAGCGGGTTGGGTAGATTATAAATTTACGCATTATCGGAATCCGGTCTCGGGCTTTTTATGCGCTTAGCTCGAAAGATTGATATACGCGCCGACGTTTGTTTAGTTTATTGCTTTCGGGAGATTTTTTCCTTTGCCTGCCGTTCACGACGAGGTATAACGGATTCGGACGGTTTAAGCGCTGCGAGACTTTTCGCGTAAATAGAGCGATTCGCGGGAAGCTGTCGACGTTTTCTTTTTCCTCCAACTTAATGACTTCGAGGCAATATTAAATGAATATTCTAATAAAAAGACATTTAGCTGCGTAAAAATGCGAAACTGAAAATGGAACGTCTTCTTTAGAAAAATAAAAGCGAACGGTATGCGATCTGTCGCGCTTACTTTTACGGGCCATCATTTTTGTGACATACTAGAAGGATAAATGCGATTTCTGCAGTATTACTATTCATAAAATATACAATTATAAGAAATCTAGACTGGGTGACATTCATTTAGCATACAGTTAAATAATATCGAGTTGTTAAGGATTATTACGATTTTAGTCAGATTAATGGTTTTCTGCTTCGCCAGTTACGGCGATAGATCAGAAAACACACAAATATCCAATAAAATCGTTAGCTTTTGGCATCTATTGCCGTGATACTCGGTGGATTTCTCGCGCGACTCGTTGCACAGTTTTGAATTTCAAAGCGTTATTGGCGCGCAATCGATTAACGCTCGTATATCAAATATTTTAAAATTTATCTCGTCCTCCCCATCTGGCATTTATATTAGGATGCCATAAATCTTAGATTCAAAATACGAGCGACTGCGAAAAAGATATAAAAACTGGCTAAATCCTTGGTGCAAATAATTAAATGCTATTTTATTGTGCTCTAAATGCGGTGAAATTAGCATTTAGAGTAGATGTCCTGCAGGGTGAGTAGGTATATACTATATAGGTAAACTCGCCTCGGTCTCGTGCAGTTATATACACGCATAATATATGTATTCTGTTGTATTTACCGAGGCGACCGCTTTGCCGGTTTAATATAAACCCAAAAACGAAGAAAAGATTATGGTGATACACATTTTTTCACGCTTCGAGGAAGGCAACCATTAAAAGAACACAGAGTAGAGACCGAGGGGGAAGAGAAAATAGAGAGCGCGAAGGCATAAAAGTACGCGGCGGCGGCATCTATAAAAAAGTAATAGTAGCAGGTAGGCAAGGAGGCACGAACAGCAGCGACGGCGGCACCAGCAGCAGCAGCAGCAGCAGCAGTCAAGTGGTGTCTAAAACTTTCATAATTCGAAAGCAGCGCACTTTAACATAAATACAAAGAGCTACGGGCGCGCGCATTCAATATAACCGCATTCCCCAAAAGAAACGAGTGCACCTCGCGCTCGAATTCTTATCTGATAGTTAAACTCGTGTTCGGACTGCATAAAGCGGGGCGAAAGAAGGAAAGAGAGAGAAAGAAAGAAAGAAAAGCAGCAGCCGTGGCAGAGAAGTAAGGAAAAGACGGGTTTTTCATTACCCGCGCGCGCACAATCCCTTTTCAAGTATAAAAGTTAACGGTCCGTAGGACGACGACGACTACGACGAAGACGACGAGGACTACGACAACGACGATGTAAACCTACACACCGAATAGTCCGCGTATAGCAGCCAACGAGCTCCGAGGGGAGGGTGAGGGAATGTAAAGGAGGAAAATGGAAGAACTAGTTTGAGATCTTTCATTCATGAAGGACATTATACGAGGGAGACTACTACGCACTGCACTCCGCGCTGTATAGATATGCGCAGTGCAGCCTAGTGTGTATACCCTTTTCCTCTCGTTCGCCGCTCCGGTAATGACAGCTTGGCCGGCCTTTTTTTTTTCCTTTTCTTCCTTTTTTTTCCTTTCATCGAGATTTTCCGACTGTCGATCGATCGAGAGTCAAGGATCGATGCCCGCGTGGGGACTAATTTATCGGGATGAGAAGGTGAAAATTGATGGCTCATTATATTCGGTCGCGAATGAATAATAACAAGCGCGCCTCCATACGCTATGCAGTGTCTGTATATGTAGCTGCAGCGCCATGCACCTGCGCGTACGAAGCTTTAACGAGACTTCCGCTCCCTAGCTGGCTTCCCATCCCATTGCGATTTATCGGCTGATTTTACGAGCCTCGTATACCTTCTCCCGAGTTTCCCTTGCCTCAGCTCTGCTGCTTGCTCGCGCTTTTTTTTGTTCCTCTCTCCCTCTCCCTCTCTCTCTCTTTTTCTCTCTCATGTGCCCAGAGAGAATCTCGCTTTTCGCGCGTCTCTAATGAAGTTGGACGAGTTTAATGAAGTTCCCTTGTTATCGTTCTTGTATCGGGGGAAGGGCTGCTGTCACGGCACAAGTCTGCGAATTTATGCGACTGATAATGTAACGGACTTTTCTTACTCTCTCTCTCTCTCTCTCTCTCTTACTCTCTAGTCCCGGTTTTATCGGCTTTCATGGAAATGTGCGTGGCGAGGGAGCGATTTATTGGCTTTTAATGGATCGCTGCCTTCGTGTGTTTTTTCGAGACCCACAGCGTTTTTAGACTGATTCGGCTGATAATAACTGTTATTAGATCGGCAAATGGACGTTAATAGATTCAATACGATGTGTGAAAAAGTTGAAATATTGATGGCTTAATAGTTCATTGGTTTTAATGGTAGCGCGCAAAAATTCAGCTGTAGTTTGTACATATCACAGTTTTCCTCGCTATTATTACAATACCGCTCGTGTTCGATTATGCTAATAAAAATCGACAGAATTTTCAATACCTCTACGCTTTGCGCCTGTCTAGACTTTACGAAAAAATTAAATAGATTGAAATTATCTATGAGCAACGCTTTGGTGATTCCACTCTCGTAACTGTAGTGCGTAAGGTACAATTTCCGCGCAAATGTAGGGGGAAACGCGACAGGAAATAAATTGTCACAGGGGGTATAAAAATGCACGAATTTTCAAGATCCCCATCATATAGGAATAATTTATTTCGTAAAGGTTGATCCCATCAGGCTATAAATCAGCGGCGAGTAAAATGGCCGCTTTTCAATTTAAATCCCGCACGTAGAATACAGTCGCACTCCCAAAGACAACCACCTATATAATATAGTTACCCGCAGGCGAGTATAGTACATATACACGATCACCGACAAATGACATGGATATACACCAGCTGCCTCCTATTGCGCGCACCTATGGATAAAAGTCGCTGCTCCGCTCGTAAAAGTCATTGTACAAGCCATTGCAATCGCCCAGACCATTGTGTTTCCTCCATTCTCTTGGGCTGCGAAAGGGGGAGCGAGGGAAGCGGGGGAAAACTCGCGCGTGTATTTTTCTGTTCTCCCTCTGGTCTATGCACCGGCAGCAGCATCAACGACAGAGTCTCATTCGTCAGTCCTCTTTTCTTCCCCCCCCCCTTCATCAGCTCCTTGTCTCTCTCTCTCTCTCTCGCTCGTTGTAAACGACAGGTTCGTTCTCTGGGTATAGGAGTATAGTGCGCCTGCAGTGCGGCTCTCTTCAATTAGCATTCCCGAGCCGCGCATCGGCACTTCCTCTTCGCTCTCTTCACCGAAACGAACGCGCCGCCGCGTCTTTTTGTTTGTCCCCCTTCTTTTTTCCATCTTTTTTTCTCCCCTCGTTTCCGTGTGCCTCTCTATTGGTGCAACCGTGCGCGCGACAGAAGAGCCTATATAGATAACCCTCTCGATGTCGCCCTGTTATGGACGGAGGAAACTTTGAGGAATAAGAGGTAAAGGGCGAGCTAACATTTGTACAAGACGAGTATACAAGATGAGTCTTGTGTGTGTGTGTGTGTGTGTGCAGTGTATATCTATAGCGAGGCGGCCATCGTAAGCGCTGCCAGGAGATCCGATCTGCGCGCGACGGTACGACAAAGCGCCGGACGCCTGATAAAAAGCTTCATTTTTGTGCGCGACCGATAGCTCTGAAGAAAAGGAGATGATGCCAAGGACTTTAAAGTTTCTAGTTTAAATGAATCCTGTTCTTCCGCAAAATGAATTTGTTTCTTTTGTTACCCTACTTTTATTCCGCAAAATAGGTACGCTCTTCTCGTTATTTCGATTATTTGGAATTGTGCATCAGTTTAAAACTTTTTACGGTATTTATATCTTCGAGTGGAAATATAAAAAGGATTCTCATTATAACAAACAGCATTTCACTCTTCCCCAGGATGCAATTATATTTTGGACACGGATCCGTACATGAATCTCGGTTGCAACCGCTGCAGCCTCGAAGCGCGTCAAACAAAGTCGAAGACACCCGACCAAATCAGGAAATCAAAGCTGCCTCGGAATATCACATCCGCCGGGCCGCTGCAGTGCAGCTCTCGCACGCAGAACATTGCATATACATCTCCACGGCAAACGAAGACGAACGCGCACGCACCGCGCTAAAACACAGGGCCGCGATATCCCATCTCTCACTCGTCGATAGCTCAGCTCTCAATAATAGACTAGAGAGAAGAGCCGACGTTTCCGTTTCATCCGTAACAGTATATATCGACCCTCTCTCTCTCTCTCTCGTCTCTCGTCTCTGATGCATAAGGAAAATTTATATTTCCACCCGCTATTTCAGCTCTATGCGCGCGTCATATATCCCTTTGTTTCCCTCTAGCAGAGATAGAAAGGAGGAGGAGAGAACAAGAACGTGTGGCCGCGCGAGAAGCAAAGCTGAATTTCCGGATGCGCTCGATAGCTGATGCGCGTGCACCACCTACACTATACGTGCACCATAACTTATGCGCGCCTATATGTATATGTATATGTGCGCGAGGGCCGGAGATTTCTCAGAAATTTTTGTCGCTGCAGCAGCACAGCGCGTGTATACGTGACAAATAGGAATACCAAAAGGACGTGACTCTGTCGGACGATGAATATGTGACTTCGGTGCACCGTTTGTATGTACGTGGCCCGTTCTAGCTCCCATACAATACAGACAGATTGAATTCGCAAATATCGTGAAGGACTAAGGGACCACGATCTTATATCGTTCGAGGAAATTTAAAAACAATAATATCGAGAGGCATTGTTTAACCACTTCGCTGAAAATATCTGCACATTTTTAAATACAATTTACCCAATTCCCGTCCACGGATCTGTATAAAATTTGAAGTTCCTAGGTTTCGTAAATCGATGATTATGAATCTAAAATAAAAAATTCGTCTAATATCACGAATTTATTTGCATTTCACGCTTACCACTTTTGGGACAATTTTTCGGTAAAACTACACCACTGAAATGGTGAATCCATTTGTTTTTATATACCGTTTATTTCTGCTAAAGTTTAACGTACGACTTTATCTGACTTGAATCACTACAAAATTTCAGCTATCAAGTAATACCAAACGCGCCTATACCAGTTAGTATACTATTTCATGCGATTAGCGCATCGTTCCTGAAACATTTTCTATAAGAAAAATCGAATAATCGAGCTCTATACGTAATCGATATTACCTGATGCAACTATGTTACGTATCACGATTGCGAAAATAACAATCAACTTATATTGGCAACATTTAAAATACCTATACTACGCACGACTGAAGATCTTTATATAATCACGATGCACATTCCGTCGAGGCGAATGATTACATTTCGCTGCTGCAGTCCCGCAGCGATTAGGAAACGTATCGCGCGACACCCTCGAATCGCCGCAGTGCCAACTGGAGCCTCCGCGTAACGTACACGTATAATAGAGAGGCGAGCGGCGAGAGAGCGTTGAGGTATAGAGATGCATTCGAGGAAACGATAAATATTAAAAGGAGGAAAAAAAGCGGAAGGAAAGAGGAGAGAGAGAGAGAGAGAGAGAGAGAGAGAGAGAGAGAGAGAAGGAAAGAGACTGACCTCGAGGATCCTTGGAGCGTTGGCGCGACTGGCTATACTCGCGAGCCCAGGTATATAACCCATTTGGATAATAGAACGCGGACCGAGGCTCAGCAACACGCGCGCGAGCGACGAGCGCCAGGCGTCTAATGCACGCGCCAAGAGAAAGAAAGAAAGAGAGAGAGAGAGAAGCGAGAGAGCCGCAAGAACGGGCTAAAAAACGCTGCTACGAGTAATCTTTGGATCGTCGTCCTTTCTTTCTTTCTCACTCTTTCTTTCTCTCTCTCTTTCTCTCTGGTCGAACAAAGGAAAACACTCGCGCTGTTGCTGTAGCCAAGCTCTCTCTCTCTCTCTCTTTCTCTCGTTCCCTTTGCAGTGTGTCTCGGGGTCGCGTCGGGCGCGCGCGAAAACCATTCGAATGGCTGGCTGGGCTGCAGTGAGCGAGTGCGATTAGAAAGGGGGTTGTTTGTTGGCTTGGAGGCGAGAGAAGTAGAGGGAGACGCGAGAACTACGTTGGAGGGCTTTAAAGTGGTCCTTTTTGCGAGAGCTGCGCGCAGCCCGAGCTTGTATATGTGTATACAGAGCCTCTCTTTCAGCTCTCTCTCTCTCTCTCTCTCTCTCTCTCTCTCTCTCCAAATAACGACGCTCGTTAAATACTTCTCGCTTTTTTCTACTCGCTCCGCAGCAGCTCGGCGTGTCGCCTCTCCTGTACTCTCCAAGCTAATTCTGCTCCTCTGGTGTGCTCGAATTTCACATTTTTTTGGGTTATTAGAGTTTTCGGGAGAGCTTTTGCGTTACTTTTTTTCTCAATTTTGGTTTTGTCTGGTTTTTCATTCGGGAAAAGTAATTTAGAGCTGGTTGGGAATGATTAATAATGAAAGAATAGCTTGTAACTGGAACAAGTGGTGGTAATGGAATATGTAAAGAGAGGGGTAAAAATGTTGAATGGCCCTTTGCTAATGTTTTCTTTTTGAAGCTGTATATAAGATTACAGCTTTATAATTGATCCGATTATAAATATGTTTACAGATAGTTTAGTCAACAATAGAAACGTAAAATCGTATCTAGGAAAGACTGGCGAACAATGGAACCCGTCGTAAATCATCACGTTATCGTTATTAGCAGGAGAAAACAATATTCTGTAGGAAAGAAATGGATACTCGTTGGCAATTGTAGTAAATCTTGGAGCCTTGTGGCAGTCGCTTCTTACAGATAGTACCTATGCAATATTCTTACAATTTCAGGTGCCGTTTTAACTGTCTACACCGCAAATAGCTTCATACTTGTACTTATATACAATATTTAGTTTTTCACCTCATTCATAGTTACCAGTTTGCCAACGAATCTTTCTTTCTAAACCGATTTACATTTTATTGAAAAATATTTCACCAATATTGTGATCAAAATTTGTGAGAAAAAGAATACTGAAAACAAACTTTTACTTTTGTCCTTCCCAAAATAGACTCCGCTAATGACTCATCCCTATGGAGAGAAATCCCTAAAAATCGACATTCCTCCATAAAATTTATCAACTCGGAATCACACATACACACGCACTGACTTCTACAAGTTGCAGCTAAATGAATTCAGAGAGAGAGAGAGAGAGAGAGAGAGAGAGAGACACGTACACACACGTGTAGGTATCCAATCGAAGGCACCTGACTCTCGGGGACCCTCCTGAAAGATCCCGAGCCCCCGTATATCCTTTTTTTCTCTCTTGCTCGCGAGGAATTACATCAGTGCGCGCATAGACTCTGTCTCTCTCTCTCTCTCTCTTCCGAGGTAGCAGGAGCAGGAGCAGCAGTTCGCTCGGGCCCATCGGTCTGTCCTCTCTCTCTCTCTCTCTCTCTCTCTCTCTCTCTCTTTCTCTCTTTCTCTCTTTCTCTTTCTCCCTCTTATTCTCCCGTTTGGTTCTTCTCTCCTACTCTCGGCTCCGCGGGGCCGACGGCGCGCCAACTGCTGCTGCAGCAGCGACTAGTTGGGGCCGCCCTTCAAAGACGACGGAGACGCGCTCCTTCAGTCATCGGCGCGCACGCGTGCACTGAACACACGACCTTATATATATCGAGTATCCTTATAAAGCGCTCATAGCGGATGGATAGTTGATAAAACCGGTGAACCGATCGATTCTTCTCCTTTACTCTTCTCTCTCGCTCTCTCTCTCTCTCTCTATCGGTTTTTTTTGCTTTTGGGGAATCATGGATGAGAGAGGATCGGGTAGATGACACGAGGACTACACGAGTTTTTTCAACTTTGACTTTTTGCGTTCAACTACGTCGGTTGAAAAGTTTGAGCTTTGTTTCGTTTCGTTTTTATTTTTTGGTTGGTTGCACTATAAGTAAGTGACAATGATACTCAGAAAGAGCGGCCTTGGGAGATCGGCGTTTTTGCTGCTTGGCTTGGTAAGGATAACCCTTTTTTGTATCTTACTCTCTTTTCAGATCGCGCTTTTTTATCGAATTCAATTTTGATAAAGATTTGATTTATCATCGATGTGATGGATAAAAAAATTGTTTTAATTGCTTAAGGACTCATTTTGTTCGTATGCATTAAAATTGGTAAAATGAATCCATAATCAATATTAAATTTCAATTTAAATTGGATTTTCATTCATAATAGTTAGATGAAAATATTTATATCGACTACTTCAAATTCAATATATTATTAATGCCATGAAGATAACCATACATGAAATGGTCAAAACATCGGCATAAATATAAATAAACTGGCTCTTCAAAATCGAGAGTGGGGAGCGTTTATTTTGATATAAGCACAATTGTTTACACAATTTAATAGTAATTTTCTGATGCTACAATTTAAGTCAACAACCCTTGGCATTTCAATTTCAAATAGCATTAGTAATATATAGAAGATTTTAAAAAGAATTGAAAGGACGGTATATAAAAATATTAAAATTACGTAAGATAACATACGGACTATAAAGTTATTGACTTGAACGTGAAAGCTAGCTATCCGTTTTTATTCACAGTTAATTTATTGTTCATGTGAGCGGAATACACCACGGAAAGCAAATGCCTCATTTCGCTTTACGTGCGTTAAATGATGTGTGGGGAGAAAATTTGTCATGCCAAGGCTGACATAAAAGGTGTGGAGTTTGTAATGAAACGCGGCGGACCTCTAAGTAGAGATAAATTACTGAAAATTCTCACGTACTTGACAGACGGTCACTGGACTCTGGTAACGCCGCCTGGAATTTCAACGAAAATCTATTGGCTCTTACCCGTACCTATACCTGCAAAGACACATTCCATGAAAAAAACAAAAGGAAAATAATTCTGAAAATTACCTGCTATCGATTGGATCGCTGCGGCATCTCTTTTCTCCATTTTATCGACGAAATCGTAATTAAACGCCGTATATAGTTAGGCGCGGTGCAGCTCGAGGGTATAGATATAGAGAGTCGCGAAATTACGTATACGCGCGGCATACGTACGTAACGACAAACGGTAATTGAAATCGTGATTCGTTGGTATAATGAGCTGCACAATTAACGAGGATCGGTCACAATTAAATTCCTTCGTATACGATTAAGCGATTGTTGCGCTTCTCTTCCCTTTTTTTTCGCTTGCAAATGCAAATTCTCGAAACTGGTTTTCGATGCTGCCACCAATGAAGAAAAACTAATCGACCTCCTTTTTCACGCCGTTAATTTACTTTGTTGCGAACGATATATGCATAATGACGTTACGGCATATCGTAATTCATATAAAGTTCGAGCATGGCGTTGCCGCGTAATCTTCTTATCGATAAGTCGCAATGTACCCATCAGACCGGTTGCACACGGTGGAAAACCAATACACAAACTAATCGCCACAAGCGCGTTTATCGGTCATCCTAGCTTATATACACATAAATAATCCTTTATCACTTATATAGGGGAAATTCCAGAAATGTCAGCTTCTTAGGGAAATCGGGATCCCCTGTAGAAGGACTGGAAGCTCGCGCCGCTCGAGTGTGTATAAACATATTAAAAGAGACTTTTGCGACCGATATAATTCCATTCCCCAGTTTAATGTCGATAATGGCTGTCCTGGAGTAGACGAGTTTTCGCACTTGCTGCGGTGCATCAGGCGAGTCTCCCGTAAGAGTTTCCGCATGGGGGGAAGGAGATAGGGAAGGGAACAATTTGCAGGCAAATGACGACGTCGAGGAAGTCACTGACGGTATCAAGCTATTATGCATGTACATGGGATATTCCGTGGCAGGCGGGAAGGGCGTGTATATATAGTTTAGGTCATTTCAAGTTTAGCTATAAAAGAGAACATGGAGACGGTGAAAAATTGCGGAACCATTCGATTGGTAGCGGTTCAAGTTTGAATATGTTTTTTTTTTAGAATGACAGAAATCTTCTTAATCTTTTTACCGTATCTGTATTAAGGAAAAAAAGGTCTACGATCTGGTATTTCACAGTGATATACACATTAATATAATACCGTTTAGTCAAAAGATCAGGTGTACAGCAAACGCTCAGCGAATGGGTGCGAAATTTTGAGCTAATCCTTGGAATTTAATGTCAGTTTGATCGAATCTATCGAATTACTTCCAAAATATTACATTTTACATAATCCGATAGCTCTTCGCACATCTGATCATAGTACGAGAATCGTTTTACGACAAAGCCCACCCAGTTTCAATTTTTCACCTACGCGTTCAATATGGAATAGCTCATGTATAAACTTGAAGGATCGGAACACCCGCAATGTTCCATATAGTTCAGATCCAATGCAACTCGATATCGTCCTATTGGCACTGCCTGAATTCTTCCGTATCCTTCGACTTATATATATATAATACTCCTTCGCTCCCGCGCTCCTCGATTTTTGTCTTTCCTCTCTTATACTCGATTCCCCGGGATATTGGTTTTTGCTCCTTTTTTTCATTGCTTAGTTCTTGTAGCCTTCTTGCTTTGCTTCGTGCTCCATATTCTGTTGGGCTGCGAAAATTTCTAGACGAGCAGAAAATCGCAGATTGGGTTTTATGATTTTTATCGAGGAAAGGAACATTGGAATGCGTCTTTGCAAAATTTAATCAATTTATTGTCTATATTGAATTTAATTAACTTAATAATACAATACCGATCATAGAATACCGCTAGAAAATTAAATTGTCGCTCAATCAGAAATATGTAATAAAATTTGAATACCAATTAAAAGTGACTTTAGAATAGAACTATATAATAAAAACAATAGTTTAGGTCATAAATTAAAATCGGTCATGCTCATAAAAGATTCGTCATAAATTATCTTATTTATTTTAATGTCTCGTAAACAAAGCGTTTATTATCAGTTGCTTTCGTCGTAATAGATTGACCTTGAAAAGACATAATTCTGTCATAGCAGATAGAATCCTGCTGTCATGAAATGCAGTTCCTTCTACGGCAGGAACATGTCCCTCTGGATACTAATTAATTCTTCGAGGGTCAGTTTTTGGAGACGACCTTCGAGAAAGAGACTTTGTATTGCCTCGCTCGCTCCACATAAGAAGACCGATAATCAGTCACGCCAACAGAACCCGAAATTTGCCCATCAACGCTAACCATCGACTATTTCCAAATCGGCAAGCCCGCAATTATATCATCCATGGCAACAGTCCGAATATTATACTCACCTCTCGCCACACACGCACCTCTTGGCACGTAATCGTTGAAATCGAGAAGAATAGCGCAAGCAGAATAAAAAGACGAAGAAGAATAAGGAGAATAATAAGAAGAAGAAGAAGAAGCGGGAGGAGAATACTTCCGCGTTGGCGGCGGTGGCGTGCATACACCAATACACACACAACCACACACACACACACACACGCGTGTTGTATTATATACATATCGCAGTCGTATATGTAGGAGAGACTCTGCGGCGCAGCTTTATTCATATACTGTGCATATGCAGAGCTGCGGGAGTGTGCGTAAAAGACACGTGGGTTGAAGGTACTGCTGCTTTGGCATCCGCAGGTAATTACGCAGGTCGGAACTTCCGCGGTACGCGGAAAATATTGCACGATCCATGCCTCCACACACACATTATATATATATATATATATATAAAGAGAGAGAGATATTGCGAAGCTGAGCAGCGCTCAGCTGTGCTCCGAGACTATACTGCTATATAACGCCGCGGCTCGCGCGCGTAATCGCGCCTCTAATTGGATTTTTCTGAAGTAAGCGCGCGAGAGCGGCTCTACGGCCGAGTATATATATGTATGTATATATATAGCACATATCGCCAACGCCTTTGGCCAAGCTGCGAAGCTGTTGTATCGCGCGCGCGCGGGGGGGTAAAAAGGAGCTCAATTATATATTGTCTAGTGGCAGTGGTCTTGCAATGCAGCGCGTCCGCTACTACACGGCTATCTTATATTACTGCAAGCCTCTCACCTGATGGCCGTTTTGAGCGGATTGTCGGCCGAGTTCTTCTTCTTTTTGCTCCCCGCTGAGCTGCTGCTGCTGCTGCTGCTGTTGCTGTTGCTGCTGTTGCTGGAGAACGATAGGAAGTGTTGCAGCCAGCTCGAGAGGTGGGGGAGAAAAAGCCAGTAGCCAGGGTGTGGAGGCGCATGTAATCGTGCGTACGTAGGAAGCTGCTGCTGCTGCTGCTGCACTGTGTTGTTGTGTAGAGATGGAGAGTCACGAGCTCCGGTGCACAAACCCGGGAGCTATTGTTATAACGGCGACCCTCAGCTGGAATGATTTTATTCTTTTTTTTTTTTTTTTGACCAGCGGCTTTCTCTCCGAAACCTAATGGCTTTACGCGGAAAGAGAGCGAATTAGTCGGTGCCCGGATGAAATTCCGAGGTGAGTTAAGAGCCACACTCTTTTTTTCTGCACCTCGTGCAGAGTATAGCCTATAGTATAGCTTGAGTGAAAAATTACGGGAATTGGTGGTGGATTATTATTTAAAGTGGCTGTAAGCCGAGAGGTGCTTCTTGTAGAGGCACACATCTCGTGTATAATCGCGCCTGCTGCGCTGCGTTTCCACAATTTCATCTGTGACAATTCCGATATGGGGGCAGCTCGCTTTTTTTTTTTCATCCAGACTCGCGCGTCTTGGATGCTTTGAATTTCTTCTGGGATTGCGTTACTAAACTGGACTATAAAGCGATTAAGGTGTATTATAAAGTTACGTAATTGGCTAAATATATAGTTTTTATGACGTCTCGCGCGATGCCGTTAAAAATATCTCGGCATTATATCTTTTTGCAGAAGTTGAATTTTATTTGTTTTATTATCGGACGCTTTGATATACCATGTGAATGGGAATTTCATATTTTTATAGCCTGAATATATGCATTGTAACTACTATTCTGTATACGTTTTATTGCCAAAGTCATTTCGAGGATGATAAAACGCTGAATAGCTTCGATGACCTAGACTGTGTTTTCGCCTTAAAACAGCATATAAAAGTTATTGGTATAATGCTTTTTTAGCGAGATGAAAAATCGAAATCTCTCGAATGTCACGCAAAGGATTGACTCAACTGTTTAATAGCAGCTGATGCATCCAACAGAACACTACACACCGTAATTGTCGCGAGCAAGTATGAATCATTGCAGCGGGTCGTCCTCTAATGTCTCTGTATATACACTTCAAAGTCGAGTAGCCTTTGCGGTAACCGTAAATCTCGTGGCGCAGGACCGTCGCGATCGAGTTGGCTTTTTTTCGTCCTCGGCAGCTAGCCTGCACTGCGCGCCGACGGACGATGAAGAATGCTATCTCCCGACGACTTGATTTTGTGGAAAACACAGTAGTTTTTCTCCCCTTTCTTTCCATCTGGGATAGATATCCATCCAATACGATTTCTGAACTTTAAACTAATTTTATATAGGCTGCTGTATTATACTAAAATTCGAGCTTTGTAATTTTTTGCTTGGGACTATGTCGAACGACCGATAATTGGATAGGACGTTTTTTCGTCAGAGGACGACGGGGATGGTATTTCATTTCTTTTCTTACGTTTAATCAAACGTTTTAGTTTGAGTTTAATTAAATGCAGTCGTTCAGTAAAGAAGAATGTTTTTCTTTTTTCTCTAGAGCTTTTTCCAATCAGTATAAAAATCTGCAGGATTGCCAAACGCGATAACGTTAAAGTGACATTTTTCCTATTTCTGATTAAATAAAGCTATTTGATTGATTGCAAGTATTCCATTTGCTGCTATTGTGGCATTGAGTGCATTTGCATGATAAACAGAATATTTTCAAACTCGTACACGTGATAAAATAAACTTGGCGAGAATCCTGTATCGTGTTGATCAAGTACAGTGTTTATAGCTGTTTTCATAACTTTTCCGCACTTGAATAATGAACTGTATTTTTTATTTTAAAATAATAATTATTATTTATAAAAACTAAAAAAAATATATAAAATTAAAAAAACTAAATAGTGACGATGCATTTACTATAATATACATCCTACTTTTTAATTTTTTTTTGTAGAATTTCATATAGATTATTACATTAGTTTGGTAAATACCGCATAGTTTCCTCTATAAAATTAATTATAAACGGTACCCAATTACCTACTTAGCGCTCAGCGCGTAACTATTGACTCAGTGCAGCTAATTGTCTGTAATATTATAAAATAATTCTCGCGCCTAGCGCACGGAATGATAGAATAACGCGTTCGCGCTCGCGCGCTATAATTGCAGTTTCATTCATTCATATTCATAGTTGGAATTACTCCGCGGTTGCGAGCGCGCAGACCGAGCTGCACAATGGCCGTCACCGTCGCCGCACCGGCTCCACCTTTAATCTAATCATCTCGACGTAATTGTCAGACCCGGTGCTAACCCCAAACAGCGACACGACGAGAGAAGAATGGGAGAAAAAAAAAGGAATACACGCGTGCGCGCGCAAAATGTTGGGTTAACAGGTGAACCTTTTTATCTCGGCCGACAATGACGCGCGAATAATATTTTTTCGAGGGCATGCATAGAGAGAATGTGCGCCTCAATGGGTGTATATATATACAGCATCGTAGCCTCTTCTCTCGTTTTGGCATCCTGCATATATGTATAGCGTGGGTATACGTAAGAGGGGGCCATGGGCGAACAATAAAACGCGCGCTAACAATGGACTCTGCGCAGGGGCGGCCTGTGTATGCGTGTGTGTGTGTGTGTGTGTGTGTGGCGGTGTCGCGCGAAATTACCCCTCTTCCCATTCAACCGTGACTCTATGCAACTGAGAGAGGGAGAGAGAAAAGTAGAGATTATTTATGTCCACGCAAACACGCGCACAGGCTAAATGTTTGCGTGCGCAACGAGTGTGCGTGCAGTGCACATATAAGGATTTTGTCTCTCTGCAGCTTATAGAAAGAAACTACTTGGATCATTTCGTTTGTGTTTACTTTTGTTCTTATTGCAAAAACAGAGCGGCGGACGCTGCACGACGATTGGCTAACTGATTTGATTCAGGGGCCGTATTATGCGGGAGCTGCGCATTTGTTTGCACCGTCGACTACTAAGCATTCTCGTTTTATTAAAGGGATTTGTTTTTAAATACTCGGCATTACATATTACGTTCGTTGGCTTTAGCGATTACGAATGTTTTTCTTTTTATGCTGCTGCAAATGAATTCTCGAGACGGGCAAATTTGTGGAGCAAAGTGGACGAATGTGTGGAGGGAAAAGCGTTTAACTGAGTTGCAAAGACAGTGTGTGCGAGTTGTAAAAGTGAAGTTAGCATTCTCGACAGTTATTTGAGAGAACTTGTTAAAAATTTGCATTTGGACGTGATATTATAACGTAAAGGGCGATTCCCACGGAGATTGATTCTGTACTTAGGTGATTATAAGTTTGTAATGTGAATTCAATTACATCGAGATTAAATTATAAAAAGGATTTGAAGGAGCAGATCATTCATTGTTGTAGAAATTTAGTTTAAATAGAGTACATTTTCACTTGAAAAGTTTTTGGAACTAACAGTAGGTATGCGTATGACACGATATATTCATGTATTAGTTATGCAAAGACGAAAGGTTGAATAAGTCAGGGTCGTTCTCCATTAACATCAATTTTCGCTGCAACATGTCAGTTTGTTATTCTACCTTGTAATCGATGATTTTTATCTTGCAATGTTCACAAAAATTTAATCTTCTATCTCGCACTATATCTGAACTTGCAAAGTGAATAATGTCTTTAATCAAGCACCATATATCAAATTCCAACATCGTTAGCTCTACAATAATCATCGTCCGCAATTCAATTTACTTAACCCAACCCACAAAACCGTTTTGCACGACCTAAGCCAAAAAAAGATAAAAAAAAAACTCTCTCGCGTCTTCCCAATTAAAAATAATCCAGAAAAGTAGAGGTATACGTACACGTGACTTGGTTTACAGAGAATACATTACAAGCTTTTTCCGCAACTATTTTCCGCGGCCACGCGTGCGGATCATTGCCAAAGTGGCGGGGGCACTACGCGGCTCTCTCGGCCGAGAAACTGCAATTTTCCACGATAGTTATATATCCGCGATACATAGCCGCAATCGTTGTATATTGCACATTGTAGACACACACGGACCCATCTTTCCATCGGCTATAAGGTATACATATATCCGCGCGCGCTTTATAATAATAGATATTTGCTGGGCTGTGCGCCACACGAGTCTCCCGCTTACATATATGTTTTAGGATAAACAGATGCGTATAGACTGCACATACACACAGGGAGAGTCGTGGGTTTCTCACACTACTTTTGTACGGAAGATCGCGATGACCCAGTGGCGCGCGAGTGAGTTGGCAAATAATGCGTATGTTGCAGTAGATAATACACCAATGCGAACGGACACGCGAGAATTTTCGTTGGTGCGCGCATAATGGGCCAGAGAGAAAGAGAGAAAGAGTCTCTCGCGTAGCTCTTGCTTCGTTCTATGTGTGTTTACGACCCGATGGCGAATCTTGGCGCGGTTTGATTGAATTTCAGATGCGACGTCATATTATATATTTGCATATAGATATATTATGAGTAGCGGTGCTGCAGCGGAGAAACTGTAACGGCGCTAATTGCCGGTAGGCTGCGCATTGTTGATATTTTTCTCGTTAAAAAAAAAAAAGAGAGAAAAAGAAATAAGGATGAAACGAACAGAAGAACCGTTTACTTTCTCACAGAGAAATATTTCGCTGCGATAGCGCATCTTTATGACGCTTGCGGTTGTTTACGTTCCATTTGTAGCGCGCGCTCGCGCGTCTTTTACACAGCGTTATATATCTCATTTTCACTTGTCCGCCTCCGTAATTTCGTTGGATATATTCATATCTTGAACTTTTTCTTGTATTTTAGAGATGGGAAATTTTCTTACTTGGAAATTTAATATCTCGATCGAACTTGAAAGTATTGATGAAAAAGGGACTGTTGACTTTAAAAGACTGAATTTTTGCCATTCGCTTTCGACAAGGTTATATGCCGTTTTGGCAATTACAAGGATGAAGACTGACATAAAGTTCTCGTCTATAAATTAGTCATTATACTGTAAATATTTTTAAGAACGAAGCAATGCGAGCAAGTTAATTTCAGCAATACACGATACTGCGTCGTAGATCCTAGTATAGAAGGTGCGATGTCGTCACAACTATAGTGAAATAATTAACAAGCGCTTGTATAACGTACTACAGCAGATCGAGAGCGCGTGCAAATATCGATTATCGTTTCACTTTTACTCTCTATGATTAATTGAGAACTTGGCCATTAAAACACGGCTTTTCGCCCCTCCAATTGTGTGTTTGTGTGTGCAGAAACATGCAAACGTTTGACCTTTCGCTCTTGCGACGTCGGCACATGCTCGTGTAAACTTATTAACACCTTTAGAGCTCTGATGCTCGCTAAAACATTTTCCAGCTTTCAAAGTTACTGCCGCGCGCCTCGAAGTTCGACTCGCTTATACACACATACGGTAGTTTGAGCTACGGCATTTAATAATTGAACTCGAACTTTCTACGCTTGGCTTAATTACTAGTAATTATCGACTACTATGTTCCGCTATTATTAGAGGGAGAGATAAAAAGATGAAAAAGTTATTGATTTGTTCTATGAGGGGCAGAATAAAAATAGCCACGTCGTTCATCAATCATAGTTAAATATTTTTGCTAATTTTCTACAAATTTGGAGCGAGTCTTTCATTTATTTCGATTTCAAAGTGCAAAGTATTTATTTTTTGTGTTAATTTTAAAATGAATAGCTCAACAAGTTTAGCACGTATAACGAGATGGAAAAAAGTGAGCTATAGAACGCAAATAAAACCTCTTAGGACTCGTACACTTCTTATATAGTAAGAAGCCACTCGAACAGTCTTAGAAATGTAGGAGAAGAAAGAAAAAAAGTTAGCATGAGCGAAAGCGTTAAGGTTCAAGCCAGTACCTATACCCCGTGCGCCGGGCGTCTATATAGGCAACATCGAAACCCATTTACAATTAAAATTACAGCATCTCTCGGTTAGAAAAAGTCAAACGGCTCTCCGCGAGGCTCGCATCGGCTGAACCAGTAAAATAAATTACAGCTCGAGCAGCAGCATCGGCATGCAAATCTCCTTACAGCGCGCATCTAACTCAAAAGAAAAAAAAAAGAAAAATATCTGTGCACGCATAGCAGCTTATATAGGAATAAAATATCCGCGTGGACGGTGCGCGCGGGGCATAGGCAACAAAAGCCTCCATTGTTCAGCTGTAGGAGTATCGCCAACCGCGCACACTTGTTTCTTCCTTTTTTCTCCTCCCGATCAGTTAAGAGTGCAAAGGCCTCAATTAGCAGGAGCCGAAGCAGCGCATGCTGTGTCACTCCCGCGCGTACCTATACATACACGTACTGCAGTGCGCGCCGCGCGTGCGCACCTATCTCTCCTAGATCTATAAAGGAAAGGCGCTACGATATGTCCAAGGTCGCAGCGGTAGGCATCGGCTACTCTCAGCTGTGTTGTGGAGCATCGGCCGCTATATGTATTGTATATATAGGTAGGCGCGAGAGCTGCACCGTAGGAATCGGAAGCGCAACCGTTTTCCGCATTCACGTGCTCTACCCGCGCTCGGCTCGGCTCAGCTCAACTCCTCTCGTTTTATTCAGCTCGTGAGAATAGAGCTATATTACGTGTACACACGCGCGCGTTATATGTGTGTTCCTGGAGAGCGCGAGACTACCTACTGCATGCGCTTCGGAATTAACCGTCGTTACAAGTAATTAAGCCGCCTACAGCCGCGCGGGAGTATACCCGGCTTATTATACGCACCAAGGTACAAATGTACACCTGACTGCCTGTGTATCTGCGAGTGTGTAGTGCGTAGGTACACATACACGTCGACGAGGAGGAGAGGGAAAAAAGGAAGCATCGCGAGAGAGAGAAAGAGAGAGACGAGAGTTCTCTATATACTCGGATGTTTTTGTGCCTCGAGTGCATCAGGAGCGGCGCGCAGGACGCGAAGAAGAAGAAGCAGTTCTTTCGATTTCTATGGCACGCCGACGAGTATGCGGAATGAGTCGGAGAGAGCTGCACTGCGCTGATGCCGCGGTGCTGGATGCGATTATGCGCGCCGAGTGTACAGTCGGCGTCTCCTGCTGCAGCGCCTCTTTTTTGCCCGCCAGCGCAAGATCCTGAGGATACGACGGATTATATATAGGAATCGAGCTGCTACCGCTGTTTTTACTTTCGTACGAGGACTACTGTCGTTTTTCGCCTTGTCCTCCTCGTCGCTTGCCCGAGCGGATAATGCCTATATGCTCTTTTGAGGAAGATAGTTTTCAGCCTCGCTCGAAGGAAGCAAAGTCTAGTTAATGTATTTTTTGCTATGTTCGTCCTGTTAACTAGAGTGCAGTCATTGCTACTTCATGAATGATGAATTTTATTGTTTGATCGCGGTCGAATAGACAACCTGACGGAATTTTCAAATATAATGTTGTACTTTCTGGATAATTTGTCGCCAACGTCCTTGACTAAAATGTTATTTGTATGCTCGCGTTACTAATTTGCATCGCATTAATTATTCATCACCTTCCGACTGTATACCTATACATAAATAGTTAATTAAATAATCCACGGCCCAATCTAAATTATAATAATCGATAATTTCCTTTATTCCACCCTTACCGCTTAATTTGAACTACTTTATTATAATAGAGAAGTGAAAAATATTCATGCTGCATAACGTTCGAGAAAGGCATTACAGCGAGGAAGCTGACGGGAAGAGGAATAAATTGCTTTTTCGAAATTCTCGTGCAATTTGTAGTCTCGCTTGGCGATGCGTGCACCTCTTGGATTATAACTAAATTGCTGGATGGATTTTAAACCCTTGGGAGTGATTTTTTCGTCTTTCTCACGCGATATGAAATCAAAAGGAGCGAGTCTCGAGTGTGTGTGTGTGTGTATACGCTCCGGTGCGTCTATGTGTGTATCTAAGATAACAAAGCTCTCTCTGCCGTAGGATAATTTTTAATTTCCCAGAAAGTTAAGATAACGAAATTTTTCTTAGATTATCTCGATAAACACTGTGTAATCTCGTTTTTCGCTGAACTCATATTTTTTAACAGGATTATTACGGGTTGGAATTGTGGAAAGAACGTTGTCCGGTTGGAGCTGTCATTAAGAGTAATTCATATGGTGTTGAGTAGATTTTCAGTTTTTATTGCAATAAGTTTTGTATAGAAAACATTATTTTTCGAGACATAAATGAGATATAAATCTGAAAATAATTATAGTTAAAATTAACTTTATTTCTGTACATAAATCAAATCATCTGACACGCACGTAGCAAATATTACGATGTCACTTGGTGGGCCCATAAATTATGCTTAGAAAATCTTTTCATACTGCTTTTCCTCTTATTTTTTTATATAAATTTCATACCAGAGGAAAGGAGATCACATTATGGATCTAATCACAAGCATACGAGCAGTTTCTCTAGAATCTCATCAGTCCAAATGATGGCGAAAAAACTATCATCAAAGATGAAATTTCATCTCGGTGACTCTAAAACACCACCACCATATTTCCCCACGGCAACGGCAGCATCGCACGCCGAAGTGAAACTATACGCAATCTCTCCCAGGCATCAAAGCAACAAAACGCCTATAAGGAATCGCGAAAATTTACTACTATATACACACATTCTAATAGCCTCGCCGTACAGACATGCACACGTATACAGGGACTCCGTATATGCTAATAGAGGCTCGAGCCCCTCATGCGGCGCGTACATCGTTCCATAGCGATGCGATCCCAAAGAATTTACTGCGTCGACCCGACGCATTATATGCGCTGGAAAAAGGAGGAAGGGGGGAGGGGGAGGATAAAAATTGTCAACTCCCTATAGGCGCAAACTTAAAATCCAATCGTGCAGCGACAGCGGCAGCAGCAGCAGCAGCCGCGTAAGAAAACGAAATTCCAATAAAAGGGACAGTCTCTCGCGCGGCGATTTATCTATAGCATCGGTCGGTGCGTGTGCGCGAATTCCTCAGGTCTCGCGATTGTCGGCGGCGCCGCGCGCCTATTATATATCCTCTTCTTCTTCTTTTCTTCCTTATACTATATCTTCTCTCTCGCGGCTTTTCTTGTTTGCTCTCTATACGCACGCTCGCGAGCTTTTTTTCTCGCCCCCTTTTTTTTCTCAGCCGGCTTTTTCTTTGAGCTGCTGCTGCTACTGCTGCAACCTGCGCTCTCTATAACGTGTATCGCCAGAGTGAGAGTATTGTTTGCAGATCGTGGGAAACAGGGAAGCGATTAGTCGGAGCGCGGCCGCGAGTCCGCAGAATCTCTTGCACTGCAGCGTCCCCGATTCTTACTGTTATACCCGAGGATCGTGGGTGTATCCTATGTAGGTCCAAATAGTTACGCACCGGTGTTTCGGTCCTTTTTTCCGTGAGCCACGCCAACTGCACCAGCGATGGGTAGTTTCGATTTTGATGCCGTAGTCGCCGCCGTCGCTGCCTTTCCCTCGAGTTTCGAATTGCTGGGCTGGTATATACATTACGACTGGCCGGTACCTGCACTCTGCTCAATATTGACTGCGGCGGAAGTTGAAATGTTCAATACTGTAAAATTTATCGAAATGCATGGTAATCTGATAATATTTTACCGTTCTTAGTTGTTTACGATTATTAATTGGGATAAAATCTTATATGGTTCGTTATTATGTGAAATAAAGATTAAGATTGATTTCGTAGTCGGTATCGCAAACTCTTCGCGATCTTTATGAGAACATTCCACGAATCAATTATACTTTTTCTTTTTTAACGATGTATAAAAGATAATAGTGATCGATTATCGCGATTCGAAGCGTGCATCCGAAAACTAACTGTTCTAACAGCTCGAGTCGCGCCTCGCGGTTATTTAATACGTGCAATTGCTCGCGCTTAGTAAGTACAGCAAAACAGATGATGGGATATGCAGCAAGAAAATCGACGATTGCCTTATTCAGTTTTCTTTCGCATAAAAACAAATGTAAAAATATAGCTCTTTAAATTATCACTTCTTTGCACTACGGCGGCAGCAGTTTTTTTTACCACCTTTTTTTACATAAGTCGCTTATTACAGTTATCACTGTCATTCGTTTTACTCAGTTTTATGTACGTCAGTCAACCGCAACACAGCCTTTTTATGGTTCAACATTATATACCACGACATCGCTGTAATTTCTCACCATTTGGACAATGACTTAACCAGACTCAACCGTGTTCCTACCGTGAAATCTTTCAGTTATACGTTATACACGCGATATATAACAGCGATCCAGAATTTGGCACTCGGTCGAAACACGTAAATCCGAGCCAACAATCGAATTGCACACCTGTGTTTTTTTTTGTCTTTTTTGTTATTTCGCCGGGCCGCGTTAATGGAGATGTAAACGAGCGGCTGGATTGCTGCGATGAATCGGGCGGGGATAATTCACTTTATTGCTATGGTGCCGCATACGTTCCGTGTGTCTCGCGGGAGCGATTCGCGCTGTTGCTGCTGCCGGCGCGGACATCGCGATCATCATTGTTCACGCGAGCGAGTCGAAGCCGGCAGCGGCGGCGGCAAACAAAAAATTGCCGGTTATAAAAGTACAGCTGGATGCAGCAGCGGCACTTCCAGGAAGTCTAGCATCTTACTTAGCTTTCTTCAAAATATAGCCATTTTTATTATTTATATGCAGATGTACTTGCGCCTGTTTTAATGGCGATCCTGACCTTTTTAACGATACGCTCTATGGGCTTTTAATATTTCGCTCTCGCTCGTACTTGTATAGGTTTGAGTGCGGAGTCTTGTGTATCAGGATGTATCATTATGAGCTACAGCAGTGAGCGATAAAGCTAATGATTAATTATTATTGATGATAAGGGAAGTGAATAATTGAGTAGATCTGGAAATGGATAAGTATGATAATTTAATGATGGTGATTTATTTCCCTTCGGTTATATGAAAAGGAATTTTTCGACTCCGTTATTTTATAATAATATTTGCTTTATGGTATTTATTTCAAGGCCAGATATACTTGGTTCCGTTGAAAAAAGGAATAAAATTTATTCTAACGTTATACGCAGATAATAATGGCAATAAACATAGCTCGTATACGCAGCCGCAACAATGAAAAGCCCGCGTCAGCTTGAATCGTGATAAATTTCATCGCAATCAGCACGCGGTGTGCAGATGCAGGGGAAAAAAATGCAATTGCCTCGCACTTTAGACAGCTCCCCTTTTTATTCCACCGCAAAGAATTAAGCGCAAACATCGCTCGCCGGGCCAAAAAAGAAAAGCAATGAAAGCGTACAGCTAGAGTAAGAATTGATTTGACATTGGTGTCGGTATATGTTGCAGATAAGGATGTCGAGCTGCCAGACGGAGGAGACGGAGGAGAGGCCAGCAGCTTTGAAGCTCGGGGACGAGTGCAACAGGAACCGCGAGTGCGAGGCGACGATAGTCATGAGCCAGTGCTACTTGGGCTACTGCGCCTGTCAGCCTTTCTTCGCCCAATACAATGGGACGCACTGCCTCGAGTGTGAGTCTTTCCTGCACAAAGCTTCCGGTCCGCGAGCCCTGCACCACCACCACCAGCTTTTATCTTATGAGCACGTTTCCCTATATACAGACTTGCGCATAAATTGTGCTGCTGCTGCTGTTTCGCGTCTTCTTTGTTCCTTGTTTTTGTTAGCCTCGTTCCCAGGCCTTTATACTACAGCTGAAATGACTTTTTGGGCCAGGGAAAAAAAAAAGAACGAGCTGATTCGCCGCGATGCGATGAGCGAGGAACGGGGCTGCGGGCTTGGATTGCTTTAGCTGGAAATTTAGTTGGGGAATTGGTTAATGATTTATTCATTGGGTAATAATGGCAACAGGAACGAGATCGGCTCGTTTTTAATCGAGATTCGAAGAATCATTTTTTTTATCTTATATATACATTCGTTCATTTTCGTTGGGATTCGCGATAGATATCCATACATTGTTGTTTTAATGTCGTCATCAATAGCGTAGTTCGATAAAAGGGCTTCATCCCGAGGTTCATCCAATAACATTATCCCTTAGACTATATAGTCACATCCTCTCTCCTTCTCCGTAGCCATCGGCTGTATTCAAAGCTGCACCTACACGGTCCGTGTGCACGCATACCTAACAAACGCAAACTCTACTGCAGCGGTACAAGAAGAACTTTGTCGTGCAGCTCGGGTGCAGAAGGACACGCGATAAGTAAAGGCTGTAATTGAGTTCGGAACAGGGTCTTTCAATTAACGCGATTATCGAATCGCCCGTGTCCACGTATATCGTATAGGTATACCTGGAAACTCGCTACCGAGAAAACGTGTCCCTCTCCCTCTCCGCTTCCTTCCAGCACTTCGCATTCGCTTTCTTGCACACATACACATACACACACGCACACACACACACACGCTTAGTCTATGTAGCATATTGTCCCGATGCTCGTAATATGTATATATGGTCGGCAATTGTCTGTGTCGTTGCAGCCGCGCTTCTGGGCTACGACTGTTACGTCGACGAGCAGTGCTCGCTCAAAGTCTCCAACAGCAGCTGCCACGAGGGACGCTGCAAGTGCCAGGATGGATTTTTGCAGTACCGTAGCCACACGTGTCTCGGTCGTAAGTAACGAGCTTGTATATTCTCTCTCGCGCATGCGATATCTGCCCTCTCCGTATAAGGGAGATGAAGATGATGGTTCAGCTAGCTTTATGAGTTCGGCTGTATACATGATGCCCGAACCGTATATTTTATTGACTTTCCCATAGTTTGGACTTGATCGTTATACGTATATTATACTTATAGATAAGAAATGTTTTATTGTTGTAAAAAAATATTTTATTGCATCAAGTAATTTAGTATTATCACTTCGAATAAATAAATTTGTCTAAATAATTCTTTTGAAAAAAAAAAACTATAGGGAATTTTATTAAAAGCCTTGCAGAAAAAAAACGATTTTCAACCGCATGTCTTTTATTCGAGTCAAATTTTTCTTTCCCTGATTTCGAATTGACTCCGACGAAATGATAGTCTGTACAATAATGAAAAGCCGCTACTACAGTTATTGTCCTTTGCTCTTTGTATTTAACCATTTTGAAAGAGCGCGAAATTCAGGGCTGGAGAAATAGAAAAAGATAGCCATTGTGGTGGTGTAGAGCCGATGGACGTCCGCGGACGGTACACAAAGGCTCATCGCGAGTGCAAATGTTTGCGGTCGCGACGCACAAGCCGACCGCGGATGTGTCTCTGCGGTGAATATCGCGATCGATATCGGTGCACGATCTCGCCTCCCTTCGATCGATGCCTTCGTATAATACCGAAATGTCCGCAAGCACTCGAGCAAAGTCCGACATTCCAGCCGTCGTTTCCTCCTTATCGGACTCGGCGATCTCTATATATTCTTTTTTAAAACGCGCTTGCTGACTTTTGCAATGCATATCCGTTGTTATATATTTCATTTGATTTTATACGAGGCTTGAAAGATGATCTCGAGTTTTTTTGCAAAAGAATTAGAATGTATTAATTGAAACAGTCTTAAATGAAATGAATTTCGACGAAAACCTGGTAAAAAATGATTGTATATAAATCATTAAATCATCAAAAATATATCGATAAAAATTACATAAATTACTTTGCCCTTGTGACCGAATTTCGTAATGTAAATGTAAGATATGGTAAAAATGAGGGTTGAAACTTTATCGGGTAAAAAGTAAGCTTAAAAGTACATACTCTTCGTCCAAACTTTATCACAGAGAGAATTCTCTCACGCGAATAAGATAAAAAATGATGCATCGGCTAAAGACTCGAGTAGATAAAAAATTGACTTTGACATAAGAAAGGATGCTGCCTGCATCCGACCACTTTGAAAGGGCACTTTGTCAGACTAAGAGCGCGCGATATCGTTTGCCCCGCGGAAAAAGCATATCCGAGCGTCATTAATCGGATCCTTGGCAACGCTCCGCACACGCACACACACACAGCGGCGAAGCTGGGCCAAGTCTGTTACAGCAACGCGCACTGCCAGCTCTGGGACAGCGACACCCACTGCGACTTCGTGATACCGGATCTGTTCGGCCGTTGTCAGTGCACGGCACCGATGCGCCAGGACGGCGAGGTCTGTCGGCCAGACAGACTGGTGAGACCGCCTGCCCCTACCAGTCCGCAACCCGAGCGCATACGCGACAACGAGGTCGAGGACGGCACAGGCGTCGCTGCTGCACTTGCCTCGGCGGCAGCCCGCCGCGCCAGTAACTACACCACTCGGCCGCCCGTTCACGAGGATACGGGTATAACTTTCCTCCCTTACAAATTATCTTTGACCTTTTTTCCTCTTTCGGCACATAATCGAAGCACTTTTCTTTGGATGGATTCCCGCTCGAGGAATGAAATAACACGTTGTTTGTATCTGCTTCCGTTTAGAGGATCAATTGTCCTGGCTGCGAAACGCGACGATGCTATTGTCGACCGTAGCACCCACGCAGTTGATGCCCGTGAATCTCGTGACAAGGCCGTCTTTGCGCGCGGAATTGCAGCCGAACGAGCTACCGGAGGACGATGCCATTGTCATCGACGCTGAATTGTCGGACTTTATTCAAACTACTACGACTTCCACTACAGGTACGCCATTATAAATATAGAAGTACAATACACATTCTCTCATTTTCATCGAAGCATATTTGATTGCATATTATACTAGCTCCACTTTATTACTTATAATAAAATATTTGATTTTTCTAACCGTATCATCCCTTGATTTTTAAATGTAATCCACATACTTGAGTTAACCCGGAAAAAATGACAAATAGCTTCAACTTTTGGCAAAATAAAACTTGGCAAGCCCGCTAACGGTATTCACTGTCCTGCGCAAAACAGCCGAGCTAATGGAAAAAATTGCAGCAGCAGCAGCATCAGCGGCGGCGGCGGCGGCGGCGGCGCCAGTAAAGACGGACCGGCACGAGAGCAGCGCCTACAGTCCGGTCTCCCTGGGCCTGTCCTGCGACTGGGACGTCGAGTGCCAGATGGCGGACCCGAACTCCCGTTGCATCGACGGCGTCTGCGACTGCGGGCGTCGCGCGGCCAACGGCACCTGGTGCAGCGGACGTCGGACCGGCTGCGCACCGGGTACTTTCCAGTGTCGGGGATCCGGGGCCTGCGTCAGCTGGTTCTTCGTCTGCGACGGACGGCCCGACTGCAGCGACGGCTCCGACGAGGAGTGCGTCTTGGGCAGGGCGCAGACCAGATGTCCGGCTCAGGCTTTCAAGTGCAGGAACAGCGGCGTCTGCGTGTCGAGGGCCTCGCTCTGCGACGGTACCAAGGACTGTCCCAACGGGGAGGACGAGGCTGGATGCGGCGACAGGAGAAGTACGTTACTCGTATAATAACTTTTCACCAGAAAGCCGACAAGGTTGAAAGCTCCAAAGCGGCAAATACTTTCGCTCGGCGAGTTTTCTTAACGGTTTACCGAAACTTTTTCGAAACTTCCGTTTGCTCGCGCTACCTTGAGCTTGGGAAAGTTATCGATTTGGTATGAGAGATGCGACGATCGTGCAGAATTTCTCAAGTTATACTCTCCGATGTTTCTTTCCTGTAGAGTCTTGCCTGTTGTGCTGTACTACAGCATTAACAATGAAAATATTGCATGAAATGCGGTATTTGCCTACAAGTACACTTGTAAGCCAAGCAAGTTGCCATCATAAGATCGTATCGAGTATAGTGGTTTGATATTTTTGTCGGCGAAGCTTTCAGAGTTCCTATAATACAAAAAATTAATGTTGAATGCTGCCGGACTGTTATCGAATGACCTTATTGCGATCGATCTTAAAATTTATTTACGTATATAGATATACTTATCTACTGTATAAATATACTACTTGACCGGGGCAGATACTGCTGTATAAATTTAGAAGCAATAAAATATTTTCATTTTTCAAACATGTGCTTTACGAGACGCATACTTTTTAAAGGCTACAGCCACATTTTACAGATTTATCCGCAGTCATGTTTGTTCAATTTCCGGCGCATATTATATGTGCGGTATAATAGCTGCACGCAAGCACAGATTTACCTACGGTCCGGCTACTCCACAGCTTGTTAAATATTATATTTAATAACTTAGTGCAAATAAATTGAAACAGTTTTGAAGTAAAGCCTGGATATTCGAAAAGCAAGAGGTGTAGAGCCATGATGGTTTGGAAGCTAGGCAACCCGGTAAAAAAGGGACAAGCCGCAAATCTACTGCAAGTACATGGCATAAACCGCGAAAATTTTAACAAGCGTAAATACGGATAAGTCTACAACCGTTGGGAGCGACTCGACTCTGCCAAAGGGTGTACTACACGCGGAGAAAGTGTGCGCGCTGAAAATTAGCGGAAAAGCTACAAAATAGTCGCCGTAATTCAAGTGCGTACCTGCTCGTACTTTATGCACGGGTGTGAATTATTACTCGGCTAAGGACTGGAACGGTTCATGATAATCGCATAAAATCAAGATAACAGTCCGTTTACCGGTTCTAACCAGTATTCAGAATAACCGTTTAACAATCTCGTAAATTTTCATCAGAAACTTTTTCCCTTTTCTTTTATCGTTTGGAAAAATTCGTTGGACATAGTTTATTTGAATTCGCGTCCGATTACTTTTTAATTAATTTGATCAGATGCTAAGAGCTCATTGATACTATTTGATACATTTAAATGCAGGTAATTAGTTACGGGGAAAAAAATGAATCTAGAATTAATGTATGTATATTATCGCGATGCACGCATTAATTGAAGCACTTAAAGCAATTATATTTGAAATCGAGGTAGCGTAAACAAGTATTGGACTCGTCGGATATTATGCAACAGCTTAGCTGTTCACGGTAACTGTCGACGTAGAAACCAATTAAAATTTAAAAAAGTTATAACCAAACAATAGCATCCAGTATTTGTTATCGTCACCCAACGAATATACAAACAATCCAAACCAAGCTGCGAACAATATTCCGCGATACGATATTATAGAAAAAGCAAAAGGATGAGCAACCGGAAGCCGGCGCATGCAACGGTTACTCCACTGTACGCGTATCGGGAAACTCCTCGGTTGACTTTGACGAATGCTTTTGACTTTGGTTGCAGAGTGTCCGGAAGGTGCGTTCAGGTGCAACAACGGCCAATGCCTGCCGGCCTACGAGTTCTGCAACGCCGTCGTCTCGTGCAGGGACGGGAGCGACGAGCCGCGCGGCGCCTGTCGCACGAGGAATCGCAGCCGACTCTCGGCACGCTACTGTCCGTTCAAGTGCTCCAACGGACGCTGCCGCTCAGACGCGATAACCTGCAGCGGCAAGGACGGATGCGGCGACAATTCCGACGAGACGAATTGCTCTGTTTGCAGTGAGTGTTTATGACCTGTACTATACCTATATGGAATCTCTCTCTGCGTGGATTCTCTCGCTGATATATAACTGCGGCGAAAAAACAGAGACCGCGCGCTCGCTGTGGAACGTACTGGTGGGAATTTTCTTCCCGGGATGGCAATTACTCTTTTTGGATTGATCACTTGTTTTTGTCGGGGGTCAACTACTAGTGGCTTTCCAGTAAATTATTGCAGGAAATGCTGTTATTAATGGGGATTTCATATAGTTTTATCACGAAAATATTATAATAAAAAGATACTTCGAAAGCATGTAACTTAATTTTAATATTTTTGGAATTAACATCTCCTTTTTTAAAACTTTTATATATGATGTAAAAATTCCCACAGAAAAAGCGATTTTGTTTGATAATGGAACGTAAGAAAGTACAATTTGCTCATCGTGTGACACAGCGTCAGCTGTGCAGAGCTGAACCTGTAATTCCAAAAAGTATGCTGACGACGGATGAAATGTCTCTGTTTCAGAATGCGCGCCGATAGTGTAAGCTCGTGACTTCATCCGGCGACTTGGTGATGAAGTAATGGTGGAACAGCGACGTGAGTGAATAATAATTACATACACGATTAAGCCGCACCGATGACCAAAGATCAAACAAGCCGGACTGGGCCGATTTTCCACGGATCAAACGCAAGCTCGAAATACTATTGTACAAGAAAAGAAAAAAAACGCCCTCATATCTCAATTGATTTTTTTCCTCATTCGCGTAACGCAACGACGACTTTTTCGTATTAGCCGCCTTGTGCCAAAAACAAGTGTACAAGACATATCAATTATTTGTATTTTATATAAGTATAAGCGTACTTAATTAGAGTATTATATATATAAACACATTCGGATCGATGCAATTGAAATTGTGGTTTGTTTTACTTTACGTAATCGTAGGGCTGAAACTGAAATTTTAGACAATCGTAATACTCGGATGTACCTTTTCTGATTTAGAGAACAAAATTTCGAGTTCAAAGTGATTCTGTAAGTGTAATATGGAACGAAGTGTATTTTCTTAACCTACATACTGTAAAAAGAAATGAGTCGTTAAAATAAAAGTTGCGGAAAAAAAGATAGAGTAAAACGACCGTCGCAGCTGTAAATTCTGCGCGTTAGTCGTTACTTTTGTTTTTACGACGTTTTTCGTCACTAGTAAAAGTGAAAAAGCTCTTTTTCTTATCGTTTCTTACGTAACCATATATCCGGTTCTGTCCGATTTTTCATTTTCCTCAATGTAGAGCCTGACACACACGTAGCCTATTTATACGTATCGCGGTGCATAGTTTTATATATTTAGATATTGCAATTGAACTATAGGTAACCGCAGACCATACGTACAATATGATATAATTTATCGTAACTATTTATGATTACGCAACGCTAGAGGATAGGTATATTTGTAGCGACATATTTAGCAATAGCTATATGTATAAGCGTACGGAGAGAGCGACGCGGCGACGCGGTGACGCGGCGGCGCAACGAAGAGAAGAAGAAGTATATTTGTATTTTTAATAAAAGTATAAAGTGGATTTTCCATTTGAGACCCGACCGACTGTTCATTCGTCATTCATACCTACATCCTTCTGCTTTTCGTAAGGAGAGTTATACACGGTCACGAGTGTGGTAATTGTGGTCTATAGGAGAGTCCCTGAAAGTTCAAAAGTGACCGAATGTGCAGCGGGTATATAAAAGATGTAGAGCCAAGAGTCGCGAAGCTTTATGCCGAGGAATAGACTACGCAAAGTGGGGGCGGATGTGCAGTTCTACGCGACTGCGTCGAGCCGCGCCAGAGAAGCCACCAGCTCGTCGATACGCGCGCGCGCGCGCGCGGCTTTATAGAGCCGAACCGACGGATTTTTGCCCCCCGCCGCCCGGCTAGCCTAACCTAACACTGAACTTGAACTGCATTTCTCTCTCTCTCTCTCTCTCTCGCCCGGTGCACTGCGGCTTATAATAGTACGGGATGTTTGTGTTGGAGAGCACGTACCTATTCGGACTTGGACGAGCGTATATCGAATTAACGCGAGCCGGCGTTTTTTGCCGGTTAGCTTTGCTTTTATTCTCCTGCGTGCACTCGTTCCGTGCATCATCGTCGCATTTTTAAACCTTGCATCGCGTACTTATCCCTTTTTTTTTTCTCTCGTCTTTCAATCAAAGCTTAGCGGTCAGCTTCTGACATGGCACTTAAGTAACTGCTTCATTAGCGGTTTAATTTCTTTTTGTCATATTTTTATTTTCCTGCTAAACTTTTAAAAAAATTGTCTATTTTTTAAGACATTATTATTAATAAGGCTCTGTTTGCATTAGTCGATCGATCCCATTCATTGCCTTGACAATTTTATTCTACTCACGCATAAAAACGATCAGTCACCGAGAGAAAACAAATCGTCCCTGTCATCGTATTGTCATTGATGTATAAGTAAGACTTCCTATAGTTGTCAAGGAAAACTTGTGTTAAAATATGCACTAAATTAATAATTAAAATTTACTATGTTCATTTAAATAATTATAAAAAAGCGTATCTCTTCTAACTTTTAATACATAACTAAACGTTGCGTTGATTAATGTAACCTATTCATGCTTTCGTTAACGTTGCCATAAGCTGTTTAAAATTGCATAGCTGGTGTGTAGCTACAGCAATAGGTAGTTTGCCCGGGCGCTTCACACTCTTGTCGACAATGCTCAGCTTTGCATTAGTGATAGTGAAGCAGCCAATGCCGTATTATTAATAACGACGGCAAATATTTCCATGTTCCTGTGTACAACTTTTGCATTTTAACTTTAACGATCAATGTTTCCCGACTAATGGATATTTCTAATCTTACGTTATTATCAGCAATTAATTTTAATTTGTTAAATTGACAAATATGATAAATTATTTATAATTGTAGACTCAGGAAAATATTTTTCGCGTATGACGTAATCACCGGTAACTACAGTCAATTTTTATATTTTGTTGGATATTGTTACGCGATGTAGCGAGTTCTATGAAACCCAGCGGTAGGTAGTTATATGAATCTAAAGTTTGATTTGGAGGTCAAATTAATATCCGAGTCTCGTGTAAAGCAAGGTAAAAAGAAATTGAAGACTATAAGCTCTATTATTATCGAGTCAATTTATTGTAACGTGAACCTTATTGAGTATTTATCCGTAGTCAAATACTTGCAATAATATTATAAAGGTAACGCCAATTTCAATTTTACGATCAATACAGTTAATATAAACATCAACTGCTGCATCAAACGAATATTATTATAGAAAACAAATACCATTTTATAGAAGACGAATGAACTTTAAAGTATTGTAATTGTACTACATAAATAGCATATAATGCAAACTCTTTTATTATCTTATATATAAAAATTAATTTTTCATCACTCTTATGAATCCGACCTTTACAGTTTATTGTATCTATATTTGACTTTATTCGTTATACGTTTTTTACGAAGAACTGTCTCACTCAACTCTGTATAGCTTCAGGCGGAAGGATACTGTTTGCGATATGCAAATAAAACTGGACAAAAAATATTATAATTAATTTTTGATGAAAATAAGTAAAACAGAATGTCCAATAGTATAGCAGTTTAAAAGTTACGATAGCTGGTAAGTTTTAATTACAACTTTGTATAACGCGGTGAAATTTTAATTAAATTTTTCTTTAATTAGATACAGCTTACTCAAAGCTTATCAAAATAGCATTATAATTTGTGTATTTTTAACAGCTACACGCTATTGGTATGCAAACATTTTCTACAAATCTTTTCTCAATAAATTAAAAGATTTAATTAATCCTACGATAATCTCTAAATAAGATACGTGACTCTGCGAAAACTAAAAAAAAAGAACACTTCCTCTTTAGTGCAATGCTCCACTCTTTGACCTGGTCTGCCCTGCTATTCAATTAACCTATTAACCCTCTAACAAAGGTTGATTTTTCTCACACCAACTCCAAATTTACCATTTGCACAAAATAGCTTTCTTTTTTAATGCATCATTAAAAATGCGCTCTTAAGCTTAATTTTTCAACCTACTATAAATAGAAAAACTAAAAAAGTTACAAGTTATATTTATAAAGAATGCTTTATTCTATTACATTTGTCGTAAACTCATTGTCTTAATTACTCAAGTGTAAATTATCTCTATGTCATAAATTAAATGAACTAGCTTCCCTCTGTACTTGATTCTTCAGTAGAAAAACTATGAACAGACAGAAATCCTTTCCGATACTTCTTTATACCTTCGTACTTCGCAGCCGAAGTTCAGTATCGTCCAAACTTGCAAGAAGTTATAAAAGCTAGCAGTTTCAAAGCGGTGCGATATCCATTCTCCCGAGCATGATACCATGAAAATTTCACGAACCGACGAAAACGTCTTTGGAATAGCATATCCCTTATGCATATAGGGCGAGCCGTGCACGTCGGTCTCGCATACGTAGAGTATCAGCTTCCCTTTCTCATCTTGAATACAATAAGCGATGGGCGAACAATCAATGGATGCGCTAAGAGGCCGCGTAATAAAACAATTCCCCGCGCGAGTTAAACAATACGAGGGCGGACGATTTCCGGGCCGCTGCTCTCGTCGTATTACCATTCAATATATACATACACGTACACAGGGGATATTTCGTTTCACTCGGAGATCTGTCGGGGAACGATATCGACAATTTATTTTTGGAGCTTTTTCAACTTTATCGAAGAGCTTGAAAATTCAATTTCGCGTCAATTTTTTTCACTGCTGCAGAAAGGATGTAAAACTTTGTTTACTCGCGGAAACGTCAAATTATATCTTCCGGATTCTTTCGCTGAGTTTAAATACCGTTACGGAAACAGAAAAATACATTGGCAAGTGGCAACTTGTTTCTATGCTTTTTGCGAAAAAAGCTTTTTTATAGTCCATAAAAATAACTGATATTGATTCTTCAGGCTGATCAATATATGCAAGCAGTAAAAAAATAGTGCTTTATATTTTCCCAAAACTTCTCGTATCCTTGCCAACGAAAAAAGTTACGTCAAAAATGGAATTGCTACAAAAACATCTGGCCAAAGTTTTTAAACAAGTATCAAGCTTATCTTTAAAGCATATAATTTGCAAAAGCTCGTTCTTATTGCAATTAAGGTTATTAACCGTAGAGTCTCTCATAAAAAAGCAGATCAGCAAAGGAATTTAATATAAAAGTACGAAGGGAAATATCGATCGCATCCCTAAAGCAGCCACACTGGCGACCGGTCCTCTCCCCCAAAAACAATTTTAAAGACTCGGAGAAAGAGAGAAAAGCTGCTGGCAGAAGGGGCTAACGAAAATGTGGCACACACGTGCATCAACGCCAAATGCCCTATATACTAGCAAGCGTACCATCCTGTCGCAGTAGTACAAGCCGGGGGCACACGTCTTTACACACTACTCTATATATGCGCGGCTCGCACACATCGAGGTTCGTGGCTCGTCCCGGGGTCGTGATGCGCGCGCTTTCTCGTTCCATCTCTCTCTCTCTCTCTCTCTCTCTCTGGCTCTAGCTCTGTTTTAGCGGGGTGCGCGAGTCAGTCTTGCGCATTCGGCGCCCGCGAGGAAAAGCTCGGCCATATACGTGTACGTGTGTGTGTGAGTGTATGGCTCGCGTCGGGTAGGTATATGCACGGAGAGACGCTTGCGAGTGCATCAGTACCGTCTCGTGCTTCAAACTTATTGGCCACATACTCGAGCGCGCATCTTCTCTAACTTCGTCTCGCTGACACTCGGTTTATCTTAACCTTTATTTCTTATGAGAGGAAACTGTCCGACTACGTGGGATATGACTCTTATTGCCAATCGTTCGGGGAGGATATAGTGTGCTTCGATCGAGGCATGCTTCGGGGGATGTATGGGCTTGTAGATCACCGCCGGCTGTTTTATACTTGACTTCTGTTTTCTCGGTTTACTCGCCAAGTTTCAACATCGCTGTTGATGCTGCTGCTGCTGCTGCTGCTGCTGCTGCTGCTCGACGTTTTGCAGCGGTGAGGTGAGCTTCCCAGACTTTATTTTCGTTTGACACTGTATCGCTTTATTTTTGAATTAGATTTATATTTAGTGCTTAGCTTAGTAAGCGTGCTTTCTCGTAAGTAAAGTAGAAATGTTTTATGTTTTATGTTTTATGTTTTATGTTTTACTTTGAAAGCCAAGAGCTGTTACGCTGTTTAGAAGAATAATTTACTGTCACGACGGAATATTATGTTTTTACTAAATTAATCGTTTGCAATTGATCTTCTTACAAGGGTATAGAAAATGTTTAGTGTGCAAATAGCTATAAACGAAGGAAGTTCGTTTTATCGCGGTTTAATGAATGTAGCCGCTCTATCAGCGTATTGTCATTCGGTCAATGCTAATGTTAATACGGCACTTCACTTAATAATTATACTGACCATTATTCTGATTTTAGTCGTAGAACAAATATTCTGAAATTTCTTCACTATGGCAGTGCTTCGGATTTGAAAATATACGTCAGTCGTTAACCTCTAAAATATTAACTTGACTATTTTTAAGATTATAAGAGAGCCTGATGGATAAATCAATAAGTTTTTTGCGTAATTGTAAAATAATTAATTAAAATCCTGATGTGTATTGGAAAAGTTTATTTTTAGAAATTAAGAGCACAAGGTTGCGCGGCATATCAATTGGAGGGTTTCCGAAACACACGTGCCTCTGTTTACGTCTCTTGTGCGACGGCATTGACTCGGACAATATAATCCTTTTGTTTCTGAAATTCCGCTGTATTCTCTATATATAGTTTTAAATTATATTTACAAAACCATTAGAAATCACCTGATTTTTCCCAACGCCATAAATTTTGAATGGTAACTTTAATATTATTTAATTTATGATTAATGTACTTATGTATAAATTTTCGGTAAATATTTGTAGACATTACATACGTGAGTATCGAAATTTTTTAAGTGATGTTCTTTACATTAACTAGATTCTGAAAAATTAATTGTTATATTAAAGATAGTGTTGAATTTTTAAAAATATAAATATATGATGATTACATAATTCAGTTAGCTTATTTACGTTTTGTTACACAAAGAAACAAGAGTGTCATTCATAAAGAATTTTAAATAAAAGCGAAGCGTCGACGTTCGTTTGGTTCATGTAAAATAAAATTATGCAGTTATTACCTATTTTAGTTTATAATTTTTTTATGTTTGTATATTAATTAATCTGAATATTTACAAGTACTAATAAATTCTAATTATTTTTTAAATTATGTATATAATTATAAATTAAAAAGTAAAATTATTGTGTGACGGGTAAATTCAATTTTTTAAACCTGAATATCCGTTTGAAACAGACGATGAAAAAATTTCTAACATTATAAGGAAAAACAATAAAAGAGTCTTCGTAAAGCGATGATTTATTCACTTGAAATACGCTGAGAACAATTGCTGCTACAAAAACACCTGCTCTAAGATAAACCGATTATCTTTCAAATTTTCAATTTGTGTACACTCTAATCGCGAGTTTTAATCAAAAACTAGTTTGACGCGATAAGAATCATCATAGCAATTTCCATGCATTACGCTGTGCATTTTTCCTTCCGACGGATAACCTACATGACGCGACCAGTAGACAATTTTCATCTGCACGCGAACAAACGCCAATGGCAAATCATAAGCGCTGTAAAGGAATAAAGTCTAATTAAAGGTAAAGCTCACGCTTCGCTACGTGCGAAAACATTATTCGAATGTCGCAATCTCGCGCGCGCGCATCATAATCTCTCGGCGCGTTCATTCAACGATTTGATGAGCATTCCATTGTACATTATTAATCATCCTATAACAGCGTTTTCTCTCAAATCGGCATAATATCTTGCAGGGAATATGACTGCACGGAGAGCTGACTTATCCTTCTAAGAATACAGATACTCGTAATCGATTAGCACGCACGTACCGCTGATTACGATTTGAAAGTAAATGAACAATTTTAATATCGAGTGTCAATGTTCTGCTATTATTGCGCAACGGCAATTGCTTTGTACTCTTCGTGACTCATTGTAGTGTGCACTTTTTTACATTGATATAGAAGATGAACATTTCTAATTTCGTATTCAATTAAGTTTCGCGATTTGTTTGAATAAAAAGAAACGAAGTCTGTTAAGTGTTTTTGGAATTCAACTAAGCTAGAGTTAGAAATATAGAATTTTCGTGATAGACGGTTGGGTTTCAAAAATATGATATGAGTTGTTTAATGTAGGATTACATATAGCGATAAGATTATAGATTCATAACAGATTAGATGTTTTGGTTTTGTGATTAGTACATGTTATCGCGTTGGGCACCTTTATAATCAGTTGCATGTTCAACATATCCAGTAGAAATATCGTTTTACGAAGATAATTTGCGAAAGTTGGTCCTTACTTTAATTCTGTGATTCACTACAACTCTCATCCAAAGATTCTCTTTTAGAAAACAAAAAATCCTATGAATTAGACGTTGCAATCAGAAAGAAAATAAGTTTCCCTTATAGCGAAATACCAATGAGTCAAAGACTCGGCGAATGTCACGTATTCGCCTGATTTCCCACATTATCCGTTCGAACGCAAAATCCATAACGAATAACTGGTAATATTCCGGCAGCTGTCGCAGGGACGTAAAAAAGCGGCGGGCATATATAGAGAGAAAAATGGCGCAAGCATAAAGGCGCGTGTCAGCTGCAGAGAGCCAAGCAAACGTTGACAACGGAAAGAGCAGCGAGCCTCACGAGGTCCAGCGATAACGCGCCGGAGCAAAGGCTTTCATCTGCAGCACACGACGATACCGATAGCTGCCAGTTTTTCGGTCTCTCTTCTCTCGTTCTCTCCTTCTGTCTCTGCGGATGAGCAGAGACCCGACAGCGGAAGGCTGCCGGAAGGAAGCGGAAGGAGATAATAAGAAAAAACAGCAATAGCAAAAGCAACAGCAGCAACAGTCGAATGGCTGGTATAACAAGGATAGCCTGGACGAGATGACAGTGGTCCTGCGATTCGAGGCGATTCGAGGATACGAGGATTGAGAGAAGGAGGATGATAGCTGGACCGGGGGATAAGGGAGGAGGAAATGTGGAAGCCCAAGTGGTCGCGCATCACCGAGTGCCTGAGCCGGCCCCAGAGTCTTGTGCTGCTGCTGCTGCCTTGTCTGCTCGCTCTCACCCTCTACTTCCTGTCCGGCAACGAGCCAGATTATGAGAGGATCCAGTACCTTGCCTCGGTTA
Organism: Megastigmus stigmatizans; assembly: GCA_900490015.1. NCBI lineage: Eukaryota > Metazoa > Arthropoda > Insecta > Hymenoptera > Megastigmidae > Megastigmus > Megastigmus stigmatizans. The sequence continues at coordinate 31,830 of UELV01178207.1, read as the reverse complement.
GGACCTACAACTACTCGGACGGTGAGTTTGCTTTCTTTCGGGATTTCGGCAAAATTACATGAGTTCTCTCGGACGCCTTCCCTTCGATGGAGCGTGCTTTTCTTTGCTTGCTCATCGTCGCGACACGAGCTTTTTCTCGGCTTCTGGAAAAAATTTTATTTTCGACAAGACGACGGCGTCTGGGCTTGATTTGTCAAAAGAAGTAATATGGCAAGTATTATGTTCGTGTGAATCTGGGAGACATAAAGCCTTGATTTTGAAATACGTGAACAAAGGAAAATTGAATAGCAAAAGGGAAAACTGAAATAATGGAGTATTAATACGACAGTATAGTAGCAGAAGCAAAATTATTTGTATTCTAATTATAAAATACTTTTGAAATTTATTTTAGATTACATATCTACGTTTATCAACTATTATTACTTCCTCGAAGCGGAAATTTCGTGCTAGTAAAATAAAAGTTTCGCGATAATATTACAAAAATACGTTTGAACATTCGGGGCTTAAAATAAACGATTTTAGAAAATGTGTGAAAAGCGTACCTAATAACCTATAACTCAAGAACATTTTCATCGATTTTAATGTAGCTGGGCTCAATTCATTTAATATTTATTTATGATTACAAATAGTTTTTATGGTATGTCAACATATCAAACAGAAATAATAAATAAAATTGATGATTTTCAATTTAAAATTATTATTGTTATTTTTTTTATTGCCTTCTTTACCAGCTTTATGATACATTATGAAAAGTGGATTTGAAAATTTATGCTTAGAACTTGATCGAGATACCTATCTTTAAAAATTCCATCATTACAATCATATAAAAATAAAGAATTCGTTCTGTTCAGATGTGGTCGACGGATACCTCGTATGGAATCCGAAGTGCCACATGCTGTCGAAGGATCCTCTCGATCCGACCATCATCAAATTTGTGAGGAGGGAAAAATTCGAGACGTGTTCATCGTCGCCACCCCTGACGAGCATCGCCAGGGAGTCTAACGGCAGCGTCTACCTAGTCGTTAATCCCGAATTAGCCAAACGCCACAATGATCTGTCCTGCTGCTGGGCGCCTGTCGTCAGGCCAACCTCTCCAATTCTAATTTCCGCGGATAAGGAGTACGATTCGAAAATTAGGTAAGTTTGTGACTTCGGTCGTTAAATTAGAATTGGGATATCTACTCTAAGAAATCGAATCAGCGCGTGAGATTGAAATGAGATAAGTGGAAGTGCTTTGATGCAGGCTTGAAATTGAAATGAAATAAGTGGAAGTCCTTTGGGACCCGTGCACTTATTGCGCCCATCTTTCATGAAACGAGGAACTTTTAATTTTCTTCGAAACTCATTACTGTTTTTCATTTCTTGATTTCAATTCAGAGGAAACATTCGCTTTAGAGAAGCACTGAGTCATCTTTTTAAATTTAACGCGGCTTAGTTGGAGAAGTATCAAATTCAAGTAATATGAAAAACAGGTGTAAAATGTTATCACGGACTGTGTTTCTGCTCTGCCATAAATATTGATTGTAATTAATAGACAGTAATTTTAAAAAAAATTTTATATATTTTCTGATAAAATTTTCATTCTCTTGAATAATATTCAAATTTTTTAATATTACACATCTTTTTTAATTAAATTATATTAAGCTCGATTTATTAATATAAATGGAAATTAATGTAATAACGAGTTTTCATTGCGATGAATCTGAAAGCATTAATTATATTAAAATATTTTAAAATAAAACAAAATAAATTAATAGTAAATTGAAGCACTTCATCGCTGATATTATACTTAAAAATACCCTGTTAATGCGTGTTTAATTGTGAATGTTTTACTCGATGGTGGCCAATGGTACGAATAGTGCATCAGCTACTAGCCCTATATATTATTATCTCATAGAGTTGAATCGGTCCAGATGAGTCTGTTGGCAAGTATAAGATAATGAGTGCAATCTTGTTATTCGCGTCATTGTGCTAAATTTGGTACAATGCTTCAAGTGACGCGCTACGCGTCGCAATATAATTAAAATGTAAAATGTTGCATAAATGAGAATTCTCACGGAGTGCAATGCTAACCAAATTATTCAATCTCTCTTATATTTTTGAAACACATATTCAATCGTTATGGAATTGCATATCAAATTAAAAGGGAACAATTGATTGATTAGCATGTTAAAATACGCATGGATGTTACTTAGCATCAATCAATAATAATTACAAACAATTTAATCAATATCTCGAATAATATCAGATTCTCTGCTACAGAAAAATAAATATTGTGATGTAAAATATAAATACTATATTGGTAAATATTCCAATCGTTTAATCACTTATATTTATAAATTAATTACAGAATCTTTTGCAAATTTTTACTATTTTAGTTATTCGGAATTTTACATAAGAAATCTTTACTAGTTAAGTTCATTGAAGTAATTAGTCGATGTTATTAATGACTGATTACATCGATGGAACATTAGTTAATTTTCCTCGAAAACTTTGTATGCGTCAACTGCTACTTGGAAAATCTTATTGCAATAAAAAAAACGGACAATATCAATTCCTTTTCACTGTTGGCCAAAGTAATATCCGCAGTTAGCGATGAACGATCGCGTCAGATGCCCTCACGTCATACCCCTATTTGTCCTTTATTGTCTTATACAACTCTACGATCGATTGAACTACGAAAGCCGAGAATAATGAAATTCCCGTCCGCAGTGTCGGTCAGTGCGAGGACTTCAAAGACCAAGTCCTACTGCAGAAGAGCGTGGAGACTCTGCTGGTGACGTGCAAGACGTCGAAACCGATCAAGCCCTCGAAGGGCAAAGTTAAGAGCAAAGCGAAAGCGGCGAAGACGTCGATGCTGTACGAGAACGTGCACGCGGTACTCAACCCAGAGCGAGTACGTGATCGTCTGAACTCGTCCGAATTTAGAGGAATTAATAATAGTACATTGTCGACGACGACGACGACGACGGCGACTACGAGCAGTACGGCCGACCGTCGCAAAGAGCTGAGCGTGCTGATGCTCGGAATAGACAGCGTGTCGCGGCTGAATTTTCACCGATCGATGCGGCTCACGCGGGAACACTTGGAGGACCGAGGCTGGCTCGAGCTAAGGGGTTACAATAAGATGGGCGACAACACCTTTCCCAATCTCATGGCTTTTCTCACCGGTCAGAATCAGTCCCTGGCTTACTCCAAATGCAAACCCAAGATTCCTTACGGCCTCGACAACTGCTCTTTTATATGGTACAATTTTCGAGATGCCGGTTATGTTACTGCTTACGGCGAGGATCATGCACCCATTAGTACATTCAACTACCTCAAGGTAAAATTGAATTTTATTTTTAAATTTTCGCCGATTCGTCATTTTTGCTCTATATATCAATTTCTTATTTTGACATTTGCTTTAACTACCAAGTATTCAGGGAAATGGGACGATTTTGATCGATGAATTTTAAATCGATTATAATGAGTGGGTATGAATATGTTACATCGAGGTGATATTTACGTAGCTATATAATTTACAAAAGATTTTAAATGAAAACTTTAGAGAATCAATCATATTTCAAAATTGTCATATTTTTTTTTTCAATTTTCATTTTAATGTCTCATTATGAATCCGCCACTTTAAGATTTTTGAATATTTTAAGTAAAATAGGTCTTCTGCATGGATGTGTGATATTAAGAATTAATGAACATACTTTCTTTTAAAAAAATTGAATACTTAATGAACGATAAATCTCAAATACGAAGAAATTGTACTGCAATGCAGATTTGTACTCGCTTACAAAAGAAACTCCAAGTAGGTCAACTTAAAATCAAATTCATAAAACATTGTAAAGAGGAAGGCATAATTCTCATTAGTCTATTGTGTTTGAAAAACATTTGTACTTGTTGTGATTTGTACTCGCTTACGAAAGAAACTCTAAAGTATGGCCTTCCTCTTTACAATGTTTGATGAATTTGATTTTAAGTTGACCTACTTTGTAGTTTCTTTTGTAAACGAGTACAAATCTATGCAGTACAATTTCTTCACATTCAAGATTTATCGTTCATTAAGTATTAAAATTTTTTTTAAAGAAATTTTATAAATAGTATTTCTTAGAAGTTTGTTATGTAAAGATACATTTTGAAACTTACTGGTTATAAAATTTTTTAAACGTCATTTTTTAGAAACTTAAAATACACAATAATTAATAACATATTTTAAATCGACTTACTTAGAGTTAATAAATATTTAAAAGATACATTTTTTAAGAAAACTTACACTCTATTGTATTGCAGGTTGGCTTCGTGGATCCGCCAACTGACTATTACTTACGTCCCTACGTCCTCGCTTCCGAGAAGCTACTGAAGACCCGTCAGCGTTTCAGTGCCAAGTACTGCACCGGTCCCACACTTAGTGTCGATCGAATCTTCGACTATGCAGTCGATTTCGCTAAAACCTTCCTCAACGTCCCCTACTTCGGCTTCTTTTGGACAAACGGGGTCAGCCACGAGAACATGAATGGCCCGTCATCGATCGATGGTCATTTTTTGGCGAAACTCCAGGATTTGGAGAATTCCGGGGTGATGAACGACAGCATGATTATTGTGCTGAGCGATCACGGGATGCGCTACGGGGACATCAGGAGTACGTTCGTCGGCTGGTACGAGGAGCGTCTGCCCTTTATCTACATCTGGCTACCCGAGTGGTTCCGCGAGCAAGAGCCTGAAGCTTATCAGGCGTTGCGTATCAACCAGAATCGCTTAACCTCGCCCTATGATCTCTACGAAACTCTGAGGGACATACTAATGAAAGCTGGTGGTCAGGCCATACCCAGCAGTGGTTGTCCACGTTGCGGTACACTGTTCAAGCCAGTATCTCGCGAACGTGGCTGCAGCGATGCTGGTGTGGCGCCACATTGGTGCACCTGCGCTGCCTTTCAACCAGGAAGCATAACCGATAGCGTCGTCATCGAGGGGGCTCACCAGTTTGTCGAACACATGGAGGAGATCGTCAAGAAGTACAAGAACAAAAAGGGAGTGCGGTTGTGCGCCAAGCCGAGACTGAAAAGGATACACAGGGTGAGCCAGGTTTTGGATTTGGAGAGGAATCCTGATGGTGGTATATTGGAACTGTTTTATGTGTTGGAGGTGGCGCCTGGTGATGGTAAATTCGAGACGACGATACGTTATCACGGCTCGGGCAATTATAGCATCCACGATGAAGAGGTCAGCCGGATCAATTCTTACGCTCACAGTGCCAAATGCTTGGATCAGGGCTACAAACAGTATTGCCATTGCACAAAGTAGACTGCTTTTGAAACTACTTTTACGTACAGCGTCCTAAAACTTATATGTATTATTATTGAGTTATTGTTATTTTAATTAGTTCGATCGATTGAACTAAGTGTTCTTGGATCGATTGTTCATGGATTGAGATGTACGATGATGTGAGAGTTTTTTGACAAGCTTAAAAATATTAGAATATGCGTATGAATCGAAAATCAAATTGAAGTGACAAAAATGCAATGAACAATTTAGACATCGGTAACTGTAGTTTTGTTGGCTGCTAATGTTAGTAAGAACAATTGTAGCCGCGAAAGTACAATTCCAGTATGACTGACTACAAAAGTTTTTCTGTGTAGTTTTTGCACACGACCTTGCACAGATACCGGAATAGTAAAATGTATGAACAGTTAAAATCTAGTAGAAATCTCATAGAATAAGTTTTGTTTTACTAAAACTAAAATTAAAAGCAAATGATTCGACAACTGGATTTGATGGCAGTAAGCCACGTTTTGTAATCAAAATGCAAGATCTGAAATAGTTTCTAATCATTTCAGCTGGTCAGTAAAAACCGCTTGAATAATTAACCTTCCTTCAGTCCTCAAAATATTGTATATTGTAACAGGACTGATTTTCTAATGTTGGTTAAATGTGTATCGTTGTATATATATATAAATAAAAAAATATTCAAATTGCGGTAGTTAGGAGATGATTAGTGGCAAAAGAACAGTATTTGGAGAGTCATAAATATACGATGAGAAAATTCCACTGTGACTTTCTGAGTTTTTACGCTTACTACGAAATGAGCTTATATTTTATAAAATGTTTTCATATACAAGTGCGTGGAAAAGATCCAATTGATATCTAAGAAGTAAAGTAATGAAGGCCAAGTATTTTCATTTTATTATTAAACTTAGGGAATAGATTTAAATAATACGTTTGTGTTCTTCTCATAAAGCAAAGATCTAACTAATAAAACAATTGTTGAATGTAAATTCACAAGTAAGCGAAACAACTAAGCAAGAAAGAATTCCTTCGTTTTTTAAATGTAAGTGATAAAGACTTCCAGTAATGCATTAGTTAAAATACTTCAGTATTTTAATATACTTACTATAGTTAATTATTTTTTTATTCGAAAAGTATAATAATTGTTACTTGTTATTAAGCTTAATTGAATTTTAAGAAACTTATGTTATGTTGTTTATCTTGTAAAAAGAAAATGTAAGTGCAAGTCAAGTGCATAAAATGTAGATAAGCGTTTATACAGCGTAAAATATATTGTTGGAATAAATTTTTATAACTAGTAGAGCTGAGACATCTCTTAAAAAGTTATGACAGCTTTCATATTTCTTATAGTGATCCCTTTTTTATGTCTAAAATTTTTGTGTAATCAATAAATCTCATTTTATGAAAAAAAAATTTATTTTCAGTTTAATATTTATAATTTACACTTTTAATAGACTAATTTTAAGCGTCGTTCTTCAATTTGTTTGATAACTGTTACATTTTTCGTAATCTCAAATAGATTGTATATTTCTTGACAAATTAAAAAATTAATAAATTTCAAGTTTTTCCTGAGCTATTACACTCAATAATAAATTAACAGCTATGCAAATATATACAGTACTATAATAGAAGGCACAACAATAAATTTTCGTAAAATATAATTTGACGACATATATACTTTTGACAATACACCCTTAATTACAAAATACAAGACACTTTTCTTGATTTTCTTTGGTATAAGCAGAAAGCTTTTTTTATTCGTGCTTATCGTTCAAATAAGTATTAATGTACATTAAATATAAAAATAATATGTAATTGAAATAGTTAATTTTCTTGATACAAGGATTTAACGTATAAAAATTTTCATTTTTCTTTTTTATTGCTTATAGGACGTAAGTATACCTTATTTTATTTTAGTTTTAAAAATGTAGGACTATAACCCTACTTTTATATCAAACAAAAAATTATTCATATTATTATTTTTAAAAAATAGAATAATTTTCAAAGAATCTTGTATTATTTTTATGATTTGTTCTTATTGGCTTAGTTTCATTTAACATAATAATAAAAATATTTGACCAACAACTTGTTGTACAAAATCTTTTTATAATTCGAATATAAAAAATACATTGATTCTGCATTTTCTGCGTAATCTTTATATTAAATGCACAATACTGTATCAGATTGTCTTCCAGTTACAATTTAATTAATTCTTTAAGTTACATATATCATGGAATTATTTCTTTCGTATAATTTTTAATTTCATTTGATAATTTAAAAATACTTTCAGTTCTGATGAAAACTAAATTACGCAATAATTTTATCTAAAATCCACCTCAAATCAAAAATACAACATTTGTTTGGAATACATAAGTTTGAAATTTTCGAAACACAATAGCAAAATAATCTAATTAGCGAAAGTACCGTCGGTGGATCGCCAGACGCGGATTCGTGTCGCTCCATCTTCGGAATCAAGGCTAGAAGTGAGCCTGGTTGAGCCATCATCGCTGCGACTACAGGTCCGATGCCTGGGCGTACCGAACAACATAACTGCCATCGGCCTGCTCCTCCTCGTCGTCATCGTTGTCCTATTCTGGTCAGGATTAACGTTATCCCGTCGCGCCAAAAACGAGTCCAGTACCTTGATGCTCTCGTACAAACTGTTGAGGTCGCAGGTGGAGTAGTGCCTGGTGCCCTTGAACGGAACTCCTATGAATTTGTTAGGCGTAGCTCTGGGTGTATTGGCCAAGGTACCAGGACCGAGGATACTCGCTGTCTCGGAGACGATGTCGAATTCGTCGTGCAGCTTCTCGTAGCTGCTGTAGGCGCTGATGGTGGTGGTTTTGGTGACGCAGCTGTCGCGCGAGCATATCGACAGAGTTCTGGGAGCGTCCCTTCTCAGGCAGGACTTGCCAAAGGTGCTGCAGGGGGTCGACGAATTGGTGGAGTAGGGACCGCCGATGGACTCCAAACTGGTCGCATCCACCGCTGAATTTCCACTGCTCGAACGCGAACCAGCCAGCAACCTGATGATCCTGCTCTTGGCGCAGGACGAATCTTCGTTGGAGTTCCTCGATCGAAGCACCAGCGCCCTGGTTGCCGGTACCCTGGAGGTCGAAGCCTCTTCCCTGCTCGGTCCCGATGCCGATCCAGTGCTCGCACAGCCGCAAGCTCCCTCGCAGGAGCAGCCAACGATGGGCCGACGCTCCGCTCGCTCAGGGTCGTCCTCGTCCTCGTCTTCTGGTTCCTCGACTTCCGGCTGCTGCTGCTGCTGCTGCTGCTGAGCCGCGACGACCAGCACCACTGGCTCCTCCTGCTCCTCCTGATGCTCCTGATGCTGCTCTTCCACGTCCAGCACGATTGGTACGACCACACTGGCGCATCTGGCGGCGCACTCGGTTCTCGTATTCGTTGAGGCATCGGTCGATCTCACTGACTGCGGCACATGGGAATCAGAGGATGAAGAAGCAGCGGACGCTTGATAGGGGACTAAGACCGAGACGGTGGAGGAGACCGGGGCACGGCTGCGTCCCGCTGCGGCGCAGTCGCGCAGATACGCACCCAGGGCAGCGTCCGCGTCGACGGAGCTCGAGGAGGAGGCGTTGCGCTCGCCTGGGGGCGAGGAGGAAGCTGCCCTGGAATTTGGTAGCGAGCGGGATAACGAGCCGCTGTTGCGCAACCTATTGCGACGGGCTTGGGCGTTTTTGCACTCGCCTCTGCAAGGCCGGATGCGTATTGGAACGGTAATGGGATCACGGGATTCGGTTGCGCTGGTGCACGCCTTCAACGACTGCGATCTTGATGCCCCACCTCAAAAACAGAATCATTTTTATTGGCTTAGCTAATTCATTTAATACTTGTCATATTATGTGATGAACTTCAAGCACTTGTTATATATTTTCGAGTGGGCGAGGAAGGGGGAGGAGGGTGGCCTCTTAGACTGCACTTTATGAATTATATAATTTTGAACTTAAAACATCTTAACTATTATTTTGAGTTATAGTTTTGTTAAGATTAATTTTGTCAGCTGAAGAAGTTGAAAATTTGATATATACTATACTACATAGTGCAATATACCTCGATTAATTTAATCGCTATACCGTTCATGAATAAGTCCGAGATGAAAACCCACGATTTTTGGAAGATTAGAGGGGTAGAGTGTAATGGGTGTATAGAGATTCGGAATATTTATGTACGTACTAGGACCTGGAAGATCAGTGACGAGTGAATAGTTAAAGTGCCGTGGGCCACTTCCGGGTGGAGTGACGTAAGGAGGCGGCGGACTCTCCGGCACCGAATGTTCCTCGGAGTTTGGAAGGATCGGGGTCATCTGGCTGCTGCGGTTGGCGCTCGACCCGTCCTCATATATATTGAGAGTTAGTTGCGGTTCGAAATCGCAACTTGACGAGCAAATTGTATTATTAAAATTTAAAGCACTTCGGTCGATGAGTAGATCTTGTTTAAAAAATCCGTGATTTGTATAGTTGTTTGTATTTTTATAGGATTTAAAAACTTGATAAAAACTTTAATCAAGTTTTTATGTCCAATAAAATAATATTGCTATTTTATAATTTCTCGATAGAAATTAGAAATATTCCAAGTCTTTTTTATGTAAATTGATTTATAGTTAAACATACTATCAAGTTTAAAAAGTTGTAAAATATACATACGTTAAATACATATCATTAGCAGGATTTTTCGAACAATACAATATCAATAAAATGTTTTAGGATTTTACGAGCATTGACTAGAGGAAATGCTTCTGCTCCGACGACTCTCTCTCGGCGTTCTCCGCTTCTTCCTCCTGGTGTTGCTGGTTTCTTCTTCCATGCCGAGTTTAATTACCTCGTCGTAATTGGGCGGTGCTTCATAAACTGGCGGATCGTCCGAGACCGAGATTTCGTCGATTCGCGCTCCGTCTGCAAGGTTGAGAACTGCCAGATATCCCAACGCAAGCGCAAAAAACACCGAGCTCAGAGAAATTTCGAGTCAACGAAATTCCGTGTTTACTTTGGCGAGTGTAGAAAGGAATAATTGATTAGTTCAAGTCTACCTTTCGCTTAGATAAGAAAAGCAGTTCTGCTTATTTTCAATTGTGTATCAAAGTACAGACAGGAAAAAACGTTTACTTATTCAAATATTTTTAATTGAGCATCATTTACCTACACGTTTTATCCGATGTATTCAAAAGTTTTTGATTAGCTGTATTTTCTTAAAACCATAACTATAAGTATATTAAAAGATATATTATTTGAATATAATTACACGAATTAGTGAGTTTTAAAATTTTTCGATATCAAAAAGAAAGTCATTTACTTTAGATATTAATTTAATCATTTATTTCTTTCATCGAGTGTTTGCATCGTATACGTCTACGTGATGGCGATTTCAATAGCAAGCAAAGCAGCTGAATAGTTTGTCAAAAGATTCTTCTATTGCAAGCAAATACCGTACCTAGAAGTTCGCTGATTGTTCTTAGTCGTGACTGGAGTTCCCGCTGTTGTCTCGCTCTCGCGCCGACTCGATACAGGAGAATTATCAGGGCCGATATCAGGACAATCAGGCCGAGACTGCTCGCGACGAACACAAGAGTTGCCGTTTTCAGATCTGGATAACGATCGATTTTCGGAAAGTAGTAGTTGGCTTTGTTCTGCTGCCATTTGCGATCTTGCAGTCCCACGTCCCAATCTATTCAAAATTCGTTGTATCGTAAATTGACCTTATTGTCGTTTAGCTAACTTATCGTAAAGTATTCTTTAAGAGACTTTTGTTATTGGTTCCAAAGAAACTTTAACACGAATTATTTGCGTAATTAGTTCGTATACAAGCAGGACTTGTTTGACTTACTGATTATACGTTTTCAAAGAGTTTGATAAGCAGTTGTATAATTAAATGAGATATGTCTTCTAACTAGATTCATTAAAAGTTTATAACGCAACTTACATTAATTACACTTTACCGGTTCACTGGCATTACGGCCTCGAAGGCAAAATTTGTAACTGGTAAAAGCAGCTAAATTTTCTAAAGTGGCTCACTCCGAATACACGCAAATTAAAAAAATAAAAAATAAAATACAAACAAGTTGGACACAGAGATATTTTTACCGTGCGAGCACGTGGCAGGCTCGTCGCTGTTATCGCCGCAGTGATCAAAGCCGTCGCAGTTCAATTGGCTCGAGATGCATCTGTGATTTTGACAGAGGAAATCTGAGCCAGCGAAGCAATCTGAGAAAAAAGCGAATGAAAATGAATCGTCAGCTGCTGGAATACATACAGAGGGATAGGAGTGAAATCGCTTTTACCCATGTAGCTGAAGGCGGCGTAAGCGATGGCCAGTCGCGAATTCGGTCCGAAACTGCCACGTAGGCTAACGTGAAATCCACTTGTTACCGGGGCTATGTGCTCCCTTAATCTCGGCGGCTGTAGCTGACTTACCGGATGGCGCAGAACCTCCAGTGGCATTAGGGCTGACGTTGGCCCTTGCTTGATAATCAGCTCTGTATTGCTTGCTGTCGGGAACAAAGGGAATAAAAATATTTCTCTTTCTAGTCTCTCGCGTACTTCAACCTCTTATATACGCTAAAACAATGGCGGATTTTATTTTGAACGATGTGCAGTTGAGTAAACAATTAAAAGAAAAAGCTTAACGGTGCAGTTTCGTCTTTGGATAGGATTTTAGTCGTAAATTTCTAATTCTCGCATACCCATCTCGGCAAAATTGATGACCTTGAGGTACATGTGAGTTTTCATGTGCAAGAAGTTGTTGGGCGGCCTGATGAGCCAGACGCAGTCGTAGGTCTTGATGCCCTCGCCGACCATGTCCATCATGGTGATGGCGCCCCCGAGGTTCTCCACGTAGCCACCGCAGTCCGTGATTGGGTGTGTGTGCTTGTCGTAGAGGTGGACCAGGACAAAGGAGTAGAAGGCTTTGTAGCCGAGGCCTGTGCCGCCGTTCGCGTAGAATCTTATTAGCAGCGACGGACCCGACGACACGATTATGGGCGGCCGAAACCGCGCACCGCTGCTCACGTCCAGCCTCTGTCCGTTCCAGTCGTAAAACTATACATTGTAAAGCTTTGCGTTACGCAGTGTTTGCGTTTACGAATAATAATTTTCGTTTTATCGCTCTGTCTTTAATTCTAAGAAAATCTGTGGCTGACGTACAGCTCTGATTGAAAATCGAAAATAGGGATGTAAAGCAGGTCACTACTACAGCTGTAATTCTTACCTCCATGATCGAGACCGCAGCCAGTTGAAAATCGCTGAAAAGTATTCGCACGCGACAGGAGGGAGCCTCTGTTGGACAAGTAATAATGTACTCCATTCCCAAGTCGCGGGGATAGCGCGAGGGAAAGAAAGGCGACGTCAGAATTCCGCCGCCTGTATTATTCATTGACTTTGACATTTCGTTCGCGGTGCTCGTACCCTTTAAAATCAGTCGATTTCCTAGACAAACGGAAGAAAAAAAAAATTCAATTTCAAACTGACATTGTTGCGGCTATAGCTATATGGATATAAAAATATCCTTACTTTCAGCGGTATATTCTATGGTGAAGGCGTGCTTATGCGATTGGCTGTAAAGTAGAGCGATCGACAAGGTTCTGGTGTTGGAACGATAAGTAATCGGTGCATAATGTCCACAGAACGGCGTACCGGATAATTCTTCGTATGGAGGCTCCGATACCCATACGTAGTCGCATCTGTTTAGAATAAATTGCAAAGTCAGTGCTCGTGAATGTGAATGAAATGCTTGTAATGGTTAATTTGTGTTACGCTTGGTTTGAGAATAATTCGATGGAGAAAGGTCGATCGATTTTTCACGGAATATAATGTTAAGTTCTTCAAAATGAGAATCAGATACTTTAGTACTTAACAATTAGCAGATTAATGATAAGGTCTTGTAAGAAATATGAATTATTTTAAAAATTAATATCTAAAATTAATTCGCTTTTCCAATAGAAATTTAGGCATTTTCAAAAATTTGAATGAGACCTTTGATTATTTTATTAAAAAAAGACTCGTTCCCAAAAATGACATACTTTCAAACTTTTTGACAATGTCCTACTTTGAAATTTCAATTTCTAAAGAGAATGATATCTATAGTCAATGTACTTTCTGCTCAATTTTCTTTTCTATTTTTGTTCCGCCCTGAAGGAAAACTTTCATAATGCTTCAATAGATGATCATTCCCCATTATTATTTAGTGTACTATATGTCTAGCCACACCGACAGAGAAAAACAAATTAGTTTTATTGCGTGATTATATGAAGAGTGCGCAATCGTGACCTGCAGGGGCTATCGATTGTCATGCCGCCGTCGCCGCAGTGGTGCAGCAAGTTGAGGCTCTTGAAGGTGAGAGTGATAACGCAGGAGGGACAGGTGACGAGCTCGAGGCTGCATTGGTCGTGGCTGCTGTTGGTGGCGTAAGGCCGCGAGGTGTCCTGCCGCGGCGCATTCTTGATCAGACTGACATTGTTCGCGTGAAGAATGCCCTGTTCGCCGAGCTCCAGGTACAGACGTCTGCCGTTGTGCGGGCCGCAGATGTCCTCGTCGCGGATGACCTCGCCGCTCGCCCAGGTGGTGATCCCCCAGATGACGAGTAGGATCACTGAGAAAAAGAGTTTTTTCTTTTGTGCCTTTCAAAACGGAGCTCGGACCAATGTCGAATTTTGCCGACATCGACTGTTCGGTGACTTTTACATGGGTTAATTATATTTGATTTTGGTAAATCTGAAAGGATTCTCTTATAAAAATTGCCAATTGCCTTATATTTGTTATTTATTTATCTACTCCTTAATTTGATGATATATATAAATAAAACTATAAAGGTTGGCGCAGAGTATAGATACAGCGTATAATTTGAGTTGACCTTTCGTAATTCGATAATCAGCTCTAAATGGAATCTGAAGAAGCTGAGCGAATAGACAATTAAAATAAACGAAGCCTTATTAGAACGAACTTAATTCAGTCACTGCTGAGATATTTGGTTCTCAAACTCAAATCGTGTCCATTGTCAGTCTGTCAGTGTCTTATGTTTTGAAATGATCGAAAAAGTTATATTTGCAGTAAAGTTTAATTAAAATTAAAAACTAGCCTGCTGTTATCGAACTCTCAATCTAATTTTCTATTTATAACTGATCTTTAGTATTATATAACTTTAAATACATAAATTATTTGTGATGATGTGTTTCAATGACTTGTTTAACACGGAAAAAGCTATCATAGATTACCTTAAGATAAGAAGTTACTGGAAATAATTCTTCTCTAAGCAATTCAAGTTTTTTTTCAAGTTTTGCATGCATTTTAATAGTAATCTACTTTATAGATGCAAAAAAGGTTTTTGTTTGTCATCAAGATAAGTGAAACGTTACGCAATTATCTACCTACGTTTTAAACTTTGTTGTGGAAACTTTAAACTAAAAAAAGAGAAATCATACGGATTTTTAATTAATGTTTTTCTTCAGACTGCACTACATTATATTTCATGTATTTTCATTGTAACAATGCGCAGTCGTTTTTTATACATGTATACTTTTAGATCTGTTTATATTGTAAAAAATTTGCTTAAACAATGCAATCTCGTTTAAGCTAAAATCTGAACTATACTACTTAATGTTTAATTTAACGTTTTTACATGTTGTTGCGTTAAAACAATTCAGCAACGTAACCAAACAATTAAAAATCTTATCGGTCATATTCACTATTGAACTGTTCTAATATTGCAAAACAAAGATCTTTGATCTTTCTTCACTGAACGCAAGTAATATTCTCGTCTAAATCCAGATAAAATTCTTTACGAGAACTAAGCATTGCAAGCTACGATCTCGATACTTCACAGGTGTCGCGGAGCACTATCAACACTC
This sequence comes from Megastigmus stigmatizans, assembly GCA_900490015.1. Classification (NCBI taxonomy): domain Eukaryota; kingdom Metazoa; phylum Arthropoda; class Insecta; order Hymenoptera; family Megastigmidae; genus Megastigmus; species Megastigmus stigmatizans. The sequence goes on along the minus strand of UELV01178207.1, from coordinate 16,691 downwards.
AAATCCTTCCATATTTCACCGATACCAAAACCATGTAAAGTCACACTTTGGCAAAAAAGTCTTTTTTTTCTGTTATAGTACAAACACTCACCATAGCGGCACTGACACATATTTCAGAGACAGAAGCGAGGGCCGTTCTGCCGGTCGGGAAACCCGACATTGGTCTGAGGCTTAACTTCGTTAGGGCGATTCACGGGTACGTACAAAAGCCGCCCGCGCTTGCGTTACGTACACCCTATCGACGGGATAAAGGCGCACATCTACGGCATCCTTGTGCGCGCGTGTGCCCGATGACGAGATCGCTTCGATGTTCTTCCTTTCCTGCTTTTCTTTTTTTTTTTATATATACTGTTTCGGAAGCTCGCGACTCGTCGAACGACTTTACGCTCATTGGAACGAACGAGCGCGTCGCCTTGTCGCGCGTGCTTCAACTTTATCGTTGTGTCAACATAGTGAGAGCTATATGTTTATGGAAAGAGTAGTGGATAAATCGGTTAGAGAGGTGAAGGGTTGGTTGGATACACAATTAAGTTTGTTATTCCTTTTCTTTCTTTTTTTTTCTTTTTTATTACAATCGTTAAGAATCAAATACAATGCTGATGTTTTCTAGGTTCTTTTTTTTTTGACTGCTTGCGGTAAGACTATTGTAACAATTGAACGAGTCAACAATAATACTGATCTGCTCGCGATTCGGTGTATACATTTGTAGTATATAATACGGTCCCTGTTTCTCGGTTGTACAAGTCTGGTAGCACGTACTATCAGTGTTCTATTGTTTTGTGCAATTAAAAATTCTCTTCAAGATTTAAACATGTATAATTGATTTAAAAGCGCTCAGGAATTCTTCGCTAAGTACTACCTAATTATTTGGAATTAAAAAGTACTCTAAAACCGTTCAACATATCAACATTAAAATACTATTTGAAACAACATTTGTATTACGCAATAATAATTCTGTACAATAGTAATTATGTAGAATAATACTCATTAATGGATTATCATTAGTAACAATTATACTGAAACTTATTATTGGACAATCGATGATATTTACAATACAAACAATTATCTATTGTTTTACATAAAACGTATTCAAGTTTATGAAAATGACGATGATCAAGTTCAAGGCTAAATGAATTTATTGCGCGATATCGTAAGAAGGCCTCGTACTTCTGGACTATTTGTGTATTGAGATTAGCTAATAAAAGTTTTCCGCTATTCTTAACATACTTCTTTCATATTTACAAAGTGCATATAATTATTATTTAAATTATCGAACCCTATTATTCCTTTCAGTGTTGCAGCCATTCTATCGGTTTTGCTCACAACGGAAAATTATAAACATAAATATATATATATATAATATATAGGTGTGTGCTGAATTTAAAGCTTTGCAGAACTCGCAGCTTTTCATTTGCAATTATTATTACACGAATTTCAAATAGTACTATAACATGATTGCGGCTTCTCAAAACGTCTTATAAGAAGCCGCGTTCCATTTTAAGTAACACTGCTCTCAAAATAGATAACAAAGTATTATTGTAAAAGTAACTCTATAAGATTATTATTGCAAGCGTACATTACGTTTAAACATTCTATTGGCTTAAGATTAAGTTTTGATTAATTGTTCATACTACGTTTAATTGCAATAATAACAACTGTACTATATGCAGCATGTAATGGTAATGGCTTTAAATTAACCTTTTGACATTCATTCGTCCAACGCGTCGTGTCTCATTTTGATGCCAAGATATCGTTTTCTACTGTAATCTAATTTTTCTTTATTCGTTAAGTTATTTTAGGATTAGAAACGACGCAGTTTTGAAGAAAGTCAGTCGAAGGGTCAGTGGTCAAGCGAGTTAATTAATAGTATTGTTAAAATATAAAGTAAAACTTTTTAAAAAAATGTGGCTAAAACATTGTACGGCATGTTCTATTTTAAATATGAGAAACAGTTTGGTATCGCGTATATAATGGCAAGGTTTTTCTATTAAACAGATAAGAAACAGAATATAGTATACTCAGAGCAATTGACGCGTGACGCATTAACAGCAATAGTGCACATTGTTTGGTAGTTTTTGTTTCTGTTTGTACTAGTGGTTTTTTAATATGTAGTCGACATCGTTTTAAGGCCAAGCGATTTCGGTGTATGCTCTATCACAGCGATGACTTATGCTATTATTGATACTTCAACACTCTACATCGTTCAGTAACAACATAAACAGACAATATTCCGCAATCTGTACCTCTTCAAATATAAAAAAAAAAACAATGAAGTTGCGAAGAATGGCGATTTCTCGGATACGAAGTCAGGTGAAAAATCATCCTCAATGTCATTATGATTTCTCGACCAGAAATATACGCTTACCAAAAAATATTGTTATATAAAATCATTAAAAAATCTTCAAATTCATAGATTTGAATCATCCAGAGTATTTTGAGACAAGAAACTACGTTGAATCCTAGGTGATTTCCCATCCGTTTTTTTATCCAAGAAATCACCCAACTTCCTTCAGCCAGATTCTTGTTTGTTTCATTCGAAAATTATTTTTCATTTCGAGTATTTAGAAGCGTATATACGTAGACAAAGGTTCAATCCTTTAAGTATTCCCTGTTGATTTGCTGAAGGAATACGAAGGCAGCACCCAACAACAAGGAACCAGTCAGGTCACCGAGCGCAGTTAAGTACGGGATCGCCGAGTTGTCAGGGTCAATTTTGTACTTCCACATCACGTGAATCATTACGTGCGCGACGTACAGTAACAGCATTACCTGATCGAACAAAGAAACACATTAGTAAATAAATAAATAAATAAATGGGGATTTTAAAGACTTAACGATCCATTCTTCAAAGCCATACCTGTAATTTTATCAATGAGCGAATCATTATCAATGTATGCGATGAAGAATGTTTGAAATTTACAATAGACTCGGAAAGTTCCGCGCTATCTCAGCGTAATGTCTTTGAAATCTCCCCTCTTTATTAGAGTGTCAACAAGATCGAAGCTTACCTGTAGGACGGCCACAGTCAAATAAGATAACACAAAGTAAATGTGTAGCGTTGATTTGCCCCATTTAATGTAATCGGCGGCGAATGAAAATGCCACATGGCCTGGGATCGACATGCCGATGAGGAGTCTTGCCGTTTTTGCAGACGGCACTAAAAGAAAATAAGATTACTGTGTTAAATTTCTGAAACGATTCATTTTTCCTCTTCATTCTCCCTCATCCCTTATCTCTCAATTTTAGATCACGCTACTTAATTCCGGATTAAAAGCAATTAAATACAAAGGAATTGGTAAGCATCAATGATACGATCGAGATATCGATCGTCCTTGCTAGATCATCATTGGTATTTAATGGGTACTTATTGTATCGATTAAATCGTGGATGAAGATGACTTACCTCCACGGAAAAGCGCCGTCCATGGTGATACCCACGTCTTTGTCCATGGGGGCAAGATTCCAATGATAGTTGACTGATGCAACATCGTCGAGATTCTAGAGGCTTGTACGGATACCAAGTTTCCGCCTATTCCGTTGATGATCGGTTGGAAGATGACGAAGCCATTTAAACGATCCACTGCTTGATCCAGGATCAAACCGCCAAGACTACAAACATATTTTTTATTAAGTACATCCATCAATTGCAAACAAGAATGACATTTAGCGTATTAAGGAAGTTAAACGTTCTTCATTGCCATATTTATATTGATCTTTATTTATCATTTTGTTCAATTGTTTTAAAATTTCAGTCACGTGTATTTTATAAATAAACAAGATTATTACTTATTTTCGGCTTATGTAATCAAATTTTGTTGAGTGTTTGTACCGAAAATGATTTCTTATCGGATTTATTGAATTCTTTCGATGAAACATTCAGTATTTTGTTTGAAATTCTTATTTCGCAGTAGTCTATTGTAGGTTTAAAAAACCAGTTTCACTTTACAATGTAGGTTGAGACTCAACATAAAATTTTATTAATGTTCTACTCAAAAAATTCTGAATACTTTTTCGCATTATCTCAACAATTTTAGTAAAAGATTATAGTACTTTGACACTTTTATCGTCTACTTCTTTATCAAACAATGCATTCCAATATAATTCGACACAATACGTCGCCAGTATAATTTTTAAAGGCCACAACATCAATACGTTTCAAAGACTTACCCGCTGATAAAGAGTGCAGTAATAACCGGAGTCCACCCGGAGGTCAATACGTTCCTCGTGTACGTATTTTTTAAAACAATGCAGATCCAAATGGGTAGGAGTATCAAAAATACGACAACAATCATGTAGAGAATCCAGATGTCATCGTTGAGCCGCAGGTAAAGTTGCGAAGCGATGGCTGATAAAACGCTAATGGAAACGATGTCGCCGATCGACGCCGCCAACGGCGTCGCTAGGTTGTCTGGATTCATATTCATGTGATGTGCGCCCATGATTACCGCTACCATGACGAAGTCTGAAACAATTGAAAATATCTCGTGTAATCTCGTGTCTAAAACAATTAAATTTCCATTTCACTTGATTTATGTCGTGTGACCGTTTGAGACTAATTTGTAAGATTTTATTTAGTACATCATACGATACGTACAAATAAATTTTCAGGATAGTTTGAAATTTTGATCTTTGGGGATTGCGCGTGTTGAATCCACGTAAACACGTGTTGACGTAGATTATCAAGGCAAACTCTTAAATTATTATTCTTAGAACACGATAACATATTGAATCAATCGTAATTATCTTTTTCGTACGTTTCAAAGTTCAAATATTTTGTACTGGCAGAATGAGAGTCTTATTTATGTTGATCTTAGTCAAACATGTTGGTACGCAAACTGAAACACGCTCGTGAAAAAAGGAATTAAAAAAGTGTTACATAAAATGAAAAACTTGCGGATTTGACTCACCTAAAATGAAACAGGAACTGGTAGCCGTACAAATGCTGGATGCCATCAGCAGGAGTGAATGATTCCACGAGAAGTGGCCGTTCATTATCGCACCAACAGCCGTGGCAAAAATAGACACCAGCATCGCAGCAACGATAGCTTGAACCTGGACCAGCGCTATATTGCCGATTATCATTGTTATTACCTCCCGATAACCTTTCATGTTGCCCATATTCGCCTGCGTACTTAACCTCGCAGCTAGGCACATGTCCAGGTTTCCTTTGAGGCCGAGAAGAGCTGGCACGAGGATGAAGATTTGTGAGACCTCTTCGTAGACAGGCCAGTCCTATATCGAATAAGTAACTTATTATTAAATCTTGATCAGAATGTACGTACTTAATTAAATATTATAACGGTTAAGTGGCGATGTGTAACACGCAGTCTTTAGATATTTACTGATTCGATAATTCATTTTTCATTTAACGTAGTAAAAATTAAGAATTTGAAGAATCCTTCATTTTTTGTCTTTTATATTAACTTAAATACTCTTTTTTTTTCAAAGTCATAACTAATACTTTTCTAAATTTTATTTAAGAGTGTAAAGGAAATTTTTTATAATTTTGAAATTTTGTTGGCCAACTGATTTTATGACCCCAAAAACTGTAAAATGCTCGGATTCAAGTGAACTTGAGTATCTTAAGGGCATTTCCGTGGATAGTTTTTAAAGTGCTCCTTGTAAAGAATGCCACTGTTGAAATCATGAAAGAACGCGCAGTAATTAAAGAGAGAGAGAGAGTGAGAGAGAGTCACACGAAAGTGCACTATATAGTCATCGTAGCTAGAGGTGTATACAATGAAAAATAAAAGACGGGAATTATTTGTATTAGAAAAAAACTAATTCGCTTATTCAACAATAGATTAATAAGGTAAAGCTCTACAATTATTTTAATCATAGCGCAGAATATGGGAGTTTAATTAAATCGCAATTGAAAGTGAGTCACACAGATTCATATCCAGTCCCATTGACCTACATATCGCGTAATATCGTACAGCGCCGGTGCACTTTTGGGCATAATAGTCTCGATTCTTTACGATAAAAAAAAAGAGGAATAAAAAAAATGTAATTAAAGCCTCCTGTCTCTCATATCAAATATTCACTACAGATACGATACGCGGAGTCTCGTAAATAATTAATCGACGTCCCAAGTCAATTGTCTTAATTTCTTCGGCATTAGCTTGACAATTAACGCATGTAACTGATTTCGACCGCACTCGAAGGCTTAAACAATGGATCGTCATTAAGCAGATCGTCCGATAGCCGTGCAATGACATCGATCACGTAATACCAATTCCGATAAATTGCCACTCGCTCGCGAGGAAAAGCCATAGCTGCGCACGATGTATTTACCTTGACCATGGCGAGAACAAGTCCAGCGCCGATTGTTCCGATTCCCGCGATGAAGAACGGCACCGAGATTTGGAGTCCCGTATGATACCATGTCTCCTCGGTGATCAGCAGGCTCCTTTTTTTCTTCTTAGGCGTATCCTCGCCGCCGTCGCCCGTGGGATAGTCGGGTTCTCGATCTGGATCGGAATTCGTGACTGAACAAATGGTCACGATCGAGCTTCCGCTCGACATTGAGCCAATCTCTGGTGATTTCCCGTTTGTATCTTTCCCGTTTCCGGTGGAGCCGTACGATTTAAGGCCAGCTGCGACATTCAACAAACAAATACTTTCTTTTATATTTTGTTTGAAGTCACATTTCTTGTTCTGCCAATTATGGACTGTAATTACAAATTTTATCTAAATTATTTTTGAACATTATAAAATAAACTACATCCATGTACTTTTCCATATGTATTCTAATCTAACTATAATTTCAGCATTCATTATGTCATTGTCATTATGAGCATTATATAACGGTGTGAAATAAAGTGTAGTCACAGAATTAAAGTGTGCTGATCTGTACGTTTTTATCGAGTAATAAGGAAATAAAAGTTTTTCTTTATTTGGCACTACCGTAATAAAAGCTTACGAAATTATCGTATAAACACCATTGCATGTTATCACTCTGAGATAAAATTCTTAAAAAATTACCTATACTTCTGTTCTACTTTTGGTAATCTAAGAAATTTAAGAAGGTGTACGTGATCGGTGTATTACAAAGTAAAAGTAAAAGTTAACTAGTTTTGTGGGTCATATGAAAAATAAAATATCGTGTTCCTTGTTCAGCATTGACATAAATTTTGTCTAAATGCATGAGTTTTCTAATTTTTTGGTCTAATTTACTTTGAAGTTTCATAAATTTTAGCTTTTTATATTATAGCTAGAAAGACCGTTAATTTTTTAATCCTTTTCTCTAAATGTACGATAATCAGCGTAATATAGATTGGACGATCAAATTATTTTGATAACATGAGAATGTAGAAATCATTAGAATTCGCATTTCTAATCTTTTCGAACGGAAATAAATAGTAAATTCATATCGCGCGTAGAAAAGTGTCAATGTTGCTTTGAATAGAAAATTTTCCAGAGTTATAAGACATTCCTTAGATCATAGTCATATTTAATGCACAAATTTTTTATCACGAAGTACTATAATTAAATATACATAAATTTATAAACAACGAGTATCTTATCTATATTGGTCAATGTTGCAACTTAATTTTTGCACTAGCTCATCTCGCTTATTGCATCTTATGCTAAGTTGTATGAGTATCCAGATGAGGAAATTTCCCCCTTCCTTCATCTCTTCAAATGATTCGCATTCCAACGAATGTCGCAAAACACTAATTGTACCGGTAAAAGACAACGATATGCACATGCGTAAGTTATAACCATTGCCAGCTGTTGTCTCTTATCTGGTGACGACTGTTTTTTTCCAATGATAAATCGATTAAGACAACGCGCGGGTACATCCTTGGCGCAAACAGTTTCACGTCAATGTGTCCGCGCCATTCTAGAAAATTGTGGTTAATTCGAGACTTTGTGGAAGAGTTGTCAATTTTTTGTTAATTTAATTTGATAATTTGTCCATTGACTCGGTTGATTTTATATGTTTGTGTATCTCGAACAGGATGTTACCTTTGGAAGTCAATAAATATTTGAACATTAACGTTTTTATTTACCGAGACAGCTGACGAAATTGTTTGTACTTTAGAAAAGTCTGAATTTAATTTGGTGATTTTTGATAGCAGGTTTCGATTAGTTTCGTTGAAACGAAATAAATACCAAAAAAATTGTGCTGGATTTATTAAAAACGGGGTGGGATGGATTTTTAAAAACTAGCATAATTGTAAATTATCGTATTCAGCAATGAGAATGGAATTACATGCAGGAAGAAGTTCTTTTTAAACTTTAAAGTAATATACAAACTTATTAGATAGTTTTTCTGCGAGTAACGCACGGTATCGCTATTTTAATTTAAAAGACATTTACCCCAATTACTATCAATCATCTCCTATTTATCTTAATAAATTTGCGTCATTGAAACTTTTCTTACGTATGGCTTTACGATGAACCGACTGAAAATTTACCACTTACGTATAGTTATACGCTACAAATATCTTGTACTCATTGTAGTGTGTTAAAAGTTAGAATTTGGTATGTGCACAAATAGAAAATCTTTATATTTTTTTAAAAGTTTTCTCATTAATTTGCAAATGAAGTAATAAGTAAATTAAATAAAAATGTAGTAAATCTTGTAGCAATTAAAATTCATGACATTATGATTTTTTCAATTTGATCAAGCGCTTTAGAAATCTTAATTAGTGCAATAGCTTACAGCATACAATTGTTTTTTAGAGATAATTAACTGTACCGGTTAACTTTGTGATTTTTACGTAAGTATTTCAATTCTATTCTAGAGCTATCAGACTCTTTATATATTTTGGTGGTCTCAATTAAAAATATGCCGTATAAAAAATGATTGCGTGCAGTTATTAAATTCTGTGACGCATTAGAAACTATCATAATTTTTTTAGATAAGACTAAAGTGTATGTAGTATCAAGTATGGCTGTTTATCAGAATAATTGCATGCAATTTCTTGAGAAAAAAATTTTACTGCAATTTCTCTACCTTTGTCGGTAATTAAACATAAAATAAATCATTTACATGTTTGCGTAAGTAATTGCATACGATCTAATTAGTGAATGCTGAAATTGAATAGATTATCATCATAGATTGGCACAAATTATCAATTAATTTTCATGTAATAACATTGAATAAGCTGCTTTTCCTCCGCTGTTAAATAGTCATCCCAAACATATAAAAAAGATGGTTGAATTTAGCAATTTCTGCAGTACTAACTAACCCAACGAAGTGAGTACAAGTATATACATGCATGTATATCGCGTGGAAAATCGATAGAAGGGTGCCGACGCTACTGCGGTCGAGAGATTTGTGCGTCGTCGCTTGCCGTGGCGTAAGGGATAAGGGATAAGGGTAGCAATCTTCTTTACCTGCGATTTTTTTGATTACCGCGGGTTCGGACTTGACCAAGTCGGCCGACGGTAAGTCCAATTTCGTCGTTTTCTCCAACTCCTTGACATCCATATCTTCCAAGGTCAAGACGATGCTCTCCTTGCCAGGCGACATCTTGCTTATCTCCTCGTCGTACAAAGCAGTGCCAATGTTGAACGTCGTGTGCTCCTCGTCGTCGACGTTGTTGTTGTTGTTGTTGTTGATGTCTTTGCAGTTGTCGGGCCTCAACTCCGTGACGTTTAGCTGCCTGGTTTCGTTCTCCAAGGTTGGAAACACGACCATGCCTGCGCGGACATTGGCGGATAATAGGAAAATCGACATTTTCTATATTATAATCATAGATTTAGTTATATGCTCCGCTTATGTGACCGAGCGTCGCGCGCACGACTTATTGCACAATCGTACATTATGCCTCGCGGAACTCATATATTTGTATTTATTTCACAGCGTAACCGGGCGGAACACACTCGATTCGACTTTTGTTTTGAGGAAGTTTTATAGAGCGAACCGAGCGTGCAATATCACGCGCGCAGTATTGTAAACTTTTGAGATGATTCAGATTCTGAATTAAAGTACGCGGAAAAAATAATTTCTTAAACGATGAGCGATCGTCTTGAATGAAATTGCAAGAGGGAAATCATTTAAAGCCACGAGTATTATTGTCATAGTTTACAGCCAACCACCGTTTTCCCAACAATTGATGTTCATTAACCGTTAAAAAATATTTTCTTAGAGGTAAAACTGTTTTCTAACGTTCAAATGATATACTAAGAATCGCAAATGTGCAAGAATTGATTTTGATTGAAAAGTAGTAATATTCAAGCTCATATCTCAGCAATCAAATAACTGTTTCGCAGTCACTTTACGCTCGATTTCTGCACAGTAATTCAAAAAATTGTTATCGAACCATTGAAAAAAAATGGAGAAAAAGATAGTAAGAGAGAGAGAGAGAGAGAGAGAGAACTCGTGAATCACAGTATAATATAAAATAATGAATTGTAGCGGCGACTCGTGACTTTGAATTCTTTTGTCTTAGCGACGCTCGGCGCAAATAAGACGCGTGGCTTTTGCGTAACGCAAATTAATCGAGGTTAATTTTTATTAAAAGCAAAAGGCAATAATATATTGTTAAAAACTCACCGTATTCGCTGCAGTCGGAGGATGCGGTTTCCTGGGACCCGCGCAAAGTCGAATGCAGGATCGACCTGCGGCAGCTTTTGTTCCGATGGTCCGATTTCTGTCAGCTTTACTCTGCAAGAACTGCAATGTAACCGATATTAATTAGCCGCTCCATTGTTAGGCTTTCTTAATGTCAATAATGAATGAAATTGTGTCGTCGCACGAATGCAGTCATCCATGTCATAGATGAAATTCGACATTTTCTATATTAACCAGCTTTTAAGCTATTGGTTGTTCGGAGAAGTGAAATTTTCAAGTGATGGGAAATAAGTTTTCGAGGATTTTTGTTGAAATCCTGTATAATTAATTAGCAATGAACTTAAAAATCTAGTTCTCGTTGCGTGATAAGTGGCTCTTCGGCCGACGTAAGTAGTTTAAACACTGTTAATAAATTCATTTAAATGTTACACGGTCAGGATATCTGTTAAACGGTATCCACTGAAAACTGGCAAGTAAAATGCATTATCAAAATTATGTTCTGTATAATGATACGGAAAAAGGTAATTAAATGGGATCAAGTCCCGAGTGAAAGTTGGCCTCAGCGTAAAAATCTGAAAACAAGAGCAAATCAAACCATATTCTCCAAATTAAAATTTTTAAAACCCGTTTTGACACTGCACCGATAATTCTGGTACACCTCCGCATTGTCCACAACTCCCAATGCAGACATTGGCACAGACACCGACCGGTAACCAAAAAAAAAAGGCGAAAATCGCTAAGAAGCGTACCGCAGCGGAAGAGTTTCGGAACATTCGCACGGTCTTGTTCTGAGATACAACGATGATCGCGCGCACACGTCAGTCGTTGCACTGACGATCCTCCGGGGGTCAGATCCTTTTGTTACTTATATCGCTCGAGGTAACTCTATACCTCTCGGCTCGACTCGAGTCCCGTGTTGCGCACGTGAAAAATCAGCAGGATTTCTTTTTCGCCCGAGTCCGCAACTATGATTATCCACGTAGTTAGCGATAAACCTGAGAGCGGCGCGTGCCGTTACTTCAAAATTTTTACATCCCACGGATCTTCGGTTAATCCATTTTGCTCTCGTCCCCCGACTTTGATTTCGGTGCTCGCGAATCAGCTGCGATTGCTGCGCACTAGTCATTCCATTCTGCCGCAAGTTTCGCTGGACTTTCGATCGGAATAAAGTTCATATCGCTTCGAATGTCGTTGAGCAGTTAACAGTTGAGACTTATAGTTTCCCATGATGGGCGAAACCCGTACATTGTTTCTCGTTTATATTTGTTACAGGTGAGTTTGCGGGATATTTTCATGCACGCAATCTAAGTTTCACCCGAGTTCTGCGTGGACATATAGTACGGGTTACTTTGCATTGTTTATTGAAAAGATAAACTTTTTTGTAAAGCCGCTGGAAACTTTTCGAATTACCCAAAGTTTCCTGGAATGAATGACTAAATAACATGTTCTGTTATGATTTAGAGATAGTGTATATCTATCGGTATAATATTTCGTCGTAACTAACGTAAATGACATTCGAATAAGGTGCAAAGATTTATTAGCAAATTTGAAATTCCTAATGCAGAACCAATGAGAACATATTTTTTTCTACGATGGAAATTCTTGTCGCGGATTCTTGTATCAACGGCAAAGAATGCTAATATTTGCAAAAAGTGCCATTGTAACATAGCAATTGTAGATAAAAAAAATTATAATTATCCATATAGTCTCGTTCGCGTAATCTATAACTGCAAAGTAAAGTAAATTACGAATTATATGCTTTATTCCGAAGCATTAAGCTGCACAACTCGTTTGATACGCTCACCGATTATGCGTTTTCTGGTTGAAACTAGAAAATTATCTATAGCGGTGCTACGTCTATTCTGGTGTGCTAGAAATCATAACATTAATAAAACATGCGAAATATTCAAGTGACACACTTTTTTTCGAGCGCTGCACCTGGCAAACCATAAAAACGCTCGGTGCATACGGTGTCGGTCGACTCGTTTTTTTTTCTCTCTTCCTTCGTTCTTTTTTCTTTTTTTAATGTGGGCGGAAGCGTCTGCGGGGACCACCGAATGACTGCAGTCAGCCGTTTCTTAAAGGTATTGTATTTATTTACATATCGTCCCGAAAGTCGCGTGCGGCAGACGCGGAATACGCGTGAGTGCCTGGGTCTGTGTGTGTGTGTGTGTGTGTGTGTGTGTGTGTGTGTGTGTGTACCACATCGCAACAGCGTATAATAGGGGCATTACATAATCTTTCGTGCCGTGCAAATGTCACAAACGTATAAGATAACGACGCCTTAGCGCAAATGTCGTGCGCGATGTACATCGCCTCTGCGTTCCATTGGTCCAAGGCGATTTCCGAATTGCGAATTGCCTTGTACTATAGCGAGACGAAGGACCAAGATAGACTATCTCATATTTAGTCTACACTTTGAATTTACATAGTCTGATGACACGCGTTGGTTGACTGGGGATTTGTGAAGAGAGCGATTCGGAGAATGGATTTGTCTAACTGTAGTTTACTCTATGCGTGGGAGGGGATTTTGAATAGCAGTCGTTTGCAGTGATTATTGGAACTGTGAAAAATTTCTGGATTCTCTAGTGTTATTTCTGAAGGAGTAAGCTCCCGAGGCTTGTTCATTTTTTTAAATAAGCCGAATTGAAAATGAGCAACAAAGTTGAATTTCTGTAGCTTCGCCTACTTTTTATTTTTCTAAATAATATAATTGATATTAAAGATTTTTATAATGGATCTTATTTGAATTCGGCATCGACAGGCAGTTCATTGATCGAATAAGAATTTGGAATTTATACATCATCTACATACAAGAAGTTGCTACAAATATAAGAAGAAAATCATCCGATCGATATCGGATACGTGAATGAAGATCTATCGATGGAAAATCTTCAGCTCAAATGTTAAGATAAGCTATGGTATGTTGTTTGAAAACAAGTAATTTTTCAAAGAGATAAGCAGCTTTTTCCGCTGCAAGCGCAGCGACAAAATGAGATCCAGTACAAAAAAAGGCGGGAAATTGTGAATAAATAATCTCGAATGAAATCAGAATAAGTAAAAGCCGCAAAAGAAAAAAATCTCTTATATCGCAATTACGAAAGCAAATAGAATTGCACACTACGCATCGGTGAAATCTAACAACATAATCATCGTAAAGATAAAGAGTATAAAATGTAATTAACAATTTAATCAACTTTTAACGAAGGTTAATTGACATAAATATCAGGATTAATTTAATTCTATCCCGTACGTCAAGCTTAAATTCAATTGCATCCTCATCATATTAGCGAAAGCCAAGAGTCCTTACATGCAACTGAGATTTATCTCGTCGCAAATCAATCTCGGAAATTTACATTATACTCACAAGTATAATACCCAAGTAACAAGATACGAATGCGATTGCGAATAGAAAAAAATCCAATATCTATAACAATCTCTCATTGACGTTAACTCCGATTGACAAGAATTCGATAATTTCTCGTTACGAACCCATTGACGTTGTAGCTTCTCGTGAGGACAGAAAAATATGGCACGATAATATCGGTATATCGGTATCGATATCATTTTTACGAATTGCTTTAGAACGTGAGAATCACGTCACTTTTCTTTTTTAACTTCAATCTACACGATAAAGGTGAGATTTCATTAGGCGCCTATGTTGAATTTTGTACGATACTAATGAAAGCTCGCGAATTAAAGGTAAATTTTTGCATCTCTTACACGATCGATTACAGATTTTTTAAGCAAAGATATATCAATAAACCAAGCGGGATATGCAAAATTATACGTAGCAAAAATAGGTCGCAGGATATATATTTATTTTGAAGACAAATTGGGAATTTTGCTATTAGAAATTGAGTTATAGCGCAGCTGTTCACTTTACTGTCTCAATTATACATTTGCGCACCTTTAGCCTCGTAAGAAAAAGCGGTTCACATGAATGAAGAGTTTGCATTTTGTTATACCTTACTCTTATAGTCTTAGCACTATCTATAGTATATCAAGAACTATATAAGCATGCGGCATTACCAGTTACTTAAACAACGAAATTTAATTAATCGGTACTACAAAGTTGCATTAGAAGAACTACATGCAAATGGCTAAAATTAAATAAAGAGTGATTTCCCGGTCAGTTTATTATTAACAGTGTTGGTGTTGCAAATAAAAAGCTTTGTAGCTACTTATTTACTTTTGAAAAAGAAGAAGAGCGTTGTCCAAACTGGAAAAAATTATAAATATTTATTTTACGACTCTATCGTTTTTTATTAATGTTTACTTATATAGTGACTAACTCGCTCGGTATTTAAAAGAATATACAGCATTTCGTTGTATTTTCAACAAGTTCTTTTTTTGAGAAACATATAAGCTACGCAATAATTCAAAAACAAAAATTATGTAGCAGCGAGTAAAAAATTTTTATTGGATAATATTTACTTAATCTAAGACTTTTTTAAATTAAGTAAACTATACTTAGATTAAGTACATATTTCTTCAAATAAAATAAATTTTTTTTGGATGGATTAAAATGAATGATTACTTAAATTTTCTAATTTTCTCTTGTAAGTCTTACTTCATTTTTTATATAAAAATGAAATGCTTAAAAAAAATATATTTCTTTTATATTTTCTATGTCAATAGTGAGATAATTTGTTCTTGTTTTCGGTGAAATTAAGACAATTTTTGCATTATTTTACTGGATAATTTCATACATCAAATAGTTCATATTTTACGCATTAATATTTTAAAATTAGAATGGACCACCCTAGCTTATTGTATATTTTTTGCAAAGATGTATATCAATTCAAAAGTGTAAATGAGCATTGAAACCGGATCAAGTCTCTTAAATGTTTTAATTATATGCATTATTCATTCATTTGTGATTTTAAATTTTTCTGCAATCAATTAGGTATCATTAATTCATTCACAAAAATTTTCCAATATGTAATTTATTGTAATTATCAAAACTTTATTTGCTGTAATTAGCATTTATATGGAAAACTGGAATGCAGTCATAAAACATACATTGAAATTTTGAAGCAATTTGTTTAAAAGTAGAAATACTGGAAAGAAAGAAGAAATGTATTCTCTTACTTCTTAGTAAAACTTTAGATACAAAACAATCCATTCTTAAATCTGAATAAATACAGTATGTTTATGAAATTAAGAATATACAGTACTTTAAATGAATACATATTTTTCCAATTGATTATTTTATAATGTAAACATATTAATTTTATCAAGATACTTCTTTTGTGCATCGTTTATATATCATTATCCTGTACCTTTTGATGTAAAACATTAATATTCATTACTTGTTATTGCAGAAAGAATTTCAATAACAATTTAGAAATTCGTCAGTATAGATGTATGTACATTATTTGAAGTAGTTTCAAAATCGTTTCACGAATAATTTAATACAAAGTGTATGATAAGCTTGAATAAAAATTAAACAGATAAGAATACGAATAAAAAGTCTTTATAAAATCTTGATAAAAACTTTGAGTCTAGAAAAAAAGTGTGTAAAAGCGATTGCTGCCAGACACTTAAATGACTTTTCCCAGTTTTTGGCGAGACTTTTTGAGTTTTTTTTACATAAAAAAGTATCATCGACAAATTGAAAACGATTTCTTTGAATGGGTTCAAACCGGCAAACAATAAACAAGTTTCAGAACATCCAAGTGACGAGGGAAATATAAATTTTATAAATAGTATCACTTTTTGGATTGGTTTTAGTAATTTAAGAACCTTCATAGTACCGATACACTCTGACACAAAAAGTCATTAATAAAATGTTTAATCGGCCGTTAAAATTTCTGGCAGTAAAAAAGTAATTTGTGTAATACAGCAATTACAGTAGGATAATAAGCTTGGAGAAACGTAGCCAAACTCAAAAATATAGATCGTTCCATTTGAATAGAACATAATTGATAATAAAGCGAAAGTGCAGTATTCGCGAAGGTCTCTATACCAAGGAAAATGGCCACTCGTGTCCAGTTGTCAGTCGTTAATGTTACAAAGAGATCCGAGAACATTGCAGCTAATTGGGAAATACGAAAGCGCATCATTGTTGAAATATGCGATCAAAGTGAAGCACGCTTTGGTCGGCTTTTGCTTGCAACACCGACCGCAACACACGTCCGAGAGAGAGAGAGAGAGAGAGA
>UELV01178205.1:0-30472 GCA_900490015.1 Megastigmus stigmatizans | reverse complement strand
TATATATACATACATACAATGAAATTTAAATATTATGTATAAAAACAATTAAAAAATCTCGAAGTGTTAAAATTCTCGTTAAATTGACTTAAAATGAAAAGAAAAGGTCAAGCAAGAGAGTCGATTTCCAATAGATAGTATAGGCAACCGATAGCCGTCGTGTATAGAGGCGAGGGCGCGCGCGCGAGAATAACATTGTGTCGCGCTGATGCGAATGTTAAC
Organism: Megastigmus stigmatizans; assembly: GCA_900490015.1. Classification (NCBI taxonomy): domain Eukaryota; kingdom Metazoa; phylum Arthropoda; class Insecta; order Hymenoptera; family Megastigmidae; genus Megastigmus; species Megastigmus stigmatizans. The sequence goes on along the minus strand of UELV01178205.1, from coordinate 30,250 downwards.
TATCCAATAAGAGGCAATCAACGCGTGTCAACGCGTCGTCCGTAAGCTTCACGATGGATTTCCGAAGAGAGCGTGTAACACACACCACTTGTATATACACACGCACACGCACACCAACTCGCTCTCAGAGCTCTGTAGCCTATATCTCGTCTGGTGAAGTCTCGGAGTCGCCGTGCGTCTCTCCCTCGCATCCTCTCTCTCTCTCTCTCTCTCTCTCACACCCTGCCGCGTGATGGATGGCCACGTACACGGCGGCCACTCTCTGGCGCGCGCGCGCTTCTATGCGCATCCATCGTATTCCTGAAAACGCTTTGTGTATATACGAGAGTTTTCCTCTCTCGCTCACTCACCCCTCCCTCAATTAAACAATTGCATTCGCATCCATATCCATCCCCGCGCGCGCAAGCGATACAAAAGAGAAAGAAAAATCTTGCTTATACGAGCGCGATTTAAATTTCGCCATTCTAAAGCCGCGCGACGTACGAGCAGCAGCAGCAGCAGCAGCAGCAGCTTTTTCTCGTCATACCCAGCTCTCGTCGCAATATGTAGCCGGCCGAGCGGTAACAAAAAAAAACTGGAGGGCAACGAGTTATACGCGACGCGTAACGAACGACGAAATTGAATCTGAATGCATTCAAATTCTCTTTGCTATAGCGTGCCCGCGTCTCCGAGCGTTCCCTTGCGTTTTTCTTCTTCGTCTCTCTCTCTTTTTTTTGCCACGTCGGACGTGCAGTCGCTGCTAAATGTAACGCCCGCAGTACTGCACCAGAGCGCTGTGCTTTTATATATGAGATCGAGTTATTAGTTGCACGCGGATACATTTTGGAGACGTGAATTGGTCGGGACATTTTTTTTAAACAAGAACTCACAGAGGCTTACTCATTCTATATTCATTGGTATACATTTAAAATTTCATAGTATTAAAAAATGATTCATAAATTAAATATTGAACTTAAATGTTTGATCTACTTTTTAAATTAAAAAAAAACCGCTACCAATTTATTGACACTTGCCTTCCTTTGCTATTTGTTCTAATATTAATATTATAATCTTAGCTGCAAATGCTCGAGTTAACTTTTTTTTTTAATAAAAACTTGAGAATTTAATGATGTCACATTTATATTTCTGTTTAAATTTATGTACCAGCTAATTTCCGGTATTAATAAGTGTACTTATGCAGCATTTAACCTTATCGATGATGATGTTCTTGATTAAATATTATTAATCATTAAATACAAAAAATATAAAATAGGATAAGTAGATAGTATCCGGAAGTGGTAAGACAATGTGTAATAGCGTAAAAAGGTCTTGCTGAATAGAGTCTCAAATAATAAAAGTTTTCAAGTCGTTCATTTACATAATATCGAATAATCCAAAAATATATTACAATCGTGATTATTTTTCTATAAAATCAATAATCCACTATCTGTAAAACTCGCTTTATCCATAAAAAAACTTAAATCATTATTTTATAAATGGGTTATTTAACTATTTAAATTCCATCGTGCATATCGCTTATAAATTGCCTAAAGATCGATCGAACCAATTACATAAATCACCAATATATAAAACACGGGGCTCACAAAAGGCACACAGAAAACTCAACTAAAAAAACGAGAACAATCGAAAGGATCTCGTTCTTCGTTTTCGTTCATCCTCTCCACCTCCAACAACCTCTGTGCAGAGAGTCGCGATGATCCGCGCGCGGTCCGTCACGTTTCTCCGTCCATCTCTCGTGTGCACACGGGTACCGGGGAGAGGGGGGGAGGGGATAAAATCACGCCTGGCCTCGGAATTTTATGTAAAATCCGATGCGCCTGTTAGTTTATGCGGGTGGCATACATTGGCGCCGGTCCCACGAACGTGCCTCACGTACCAAGCCCCCCCGATTCCGCGCGCTTTGCTCTCTTTCTTTACTTATTTTTACCCAAAGCCGCTGCCGCCACCAGCACCGCAGCAACCGCTTTCCTTTCGAACCCTCGCATCACACGGTGCGAGCAGGCCACAATCCGCGCCGGCCATTCAATGGTCTATAGTTTTGCCCCGCGCACCAAGAGGGAAAAAAATAAAAGGCGCGCGGTATCTCCCTCGGTAATATTTTGGGTAAAGCGTACATATGCCTTCACGTATATCATATTTTTTTATGGACTATTTGAGATGTCGAGTGTTCGTTTGGTCGCTATTTGTCGGAAATGCATTTTATGCCGTAATTTCAAGGAGACATAGCCATGTATTACATTTATTGCGCGAATTTAATGAATATTTTTCAATGATAAATGTCACACGATTCCATATGATCGATTCTTGAACAGGATTTACGTAAATTCATACTTTTATAATTTCAAAGATTGGTTACAAGAACATATTTATATAAGAATATATACTTTAATACACGAAGAAATGCTCCATAAACACGTGCAGAATTCTCGGATTGTAATCAGCAGGTAGGGAAGCACAATATTCTAGGCTTTGCGTCTCGAAATTGTATAAACGAGCTCGAAGGGGGCTAACTGTAATACATTAAGAGTCGGACAAAGTACACATCAGGATATCCATTCGTGCATGGCGAGGCAGCGCGGCTCGCTTTTCGCGTGACGGAATCGCGTGTTTATCAGTCCCAAACTTGTGTTCCTCAAGCGAATACGAGCGCGCGCGCGCGCGCGAGACGCGATTCTCTTTATCCTGCGAAGATCGCTCGCATTGATAAAAGCCTTGAGACTGTGTTGTAGCCCTTTCCGCTCTCCCCGTACTGTGCCCTCTCCCACTCCCCCTCCCTCTTAGAAAGAGCGAGTGACCCATGAAAATGAAAAATGAACGCGGCTCACGTCACTGTCCGAGCTGCACGCTATATTTTCTAAGGCTGGAACCAGCGAGGCTCCCGAATGTATATATATGTGGGCTCGTCAAAAAGAAGGCGCGGACGCGTGCACACGCCTTTCTGATCAATAGCTTTTTGGCGTATTCCCCTAAACATAGTCCCATTGAAAATCTTTGAGGGACTCTGCTTTGCGAGTGTGATCCGTATATATGCTTAGAATTTCGTTGCGCTCCTTTTTCTATTGAAAATGAGTGTATTATTCTTGATGTGATTCTATTGAAATATGTATTATAATGTATTTTACTCTGATAAAAATGTAGATTTTTATAATAATATTTGCAACATTTTATTTTATTTTTGAGACTATTTTTTAATAAGAATCATTTTATTAATTAATTACTATAGGCACTGCAACATCATGCTTTACTTCTTCATTTTTTTTAATACGAGTGATTTACTGAGCATTTCTTATATTTTCTTACTTTTATCAAAATCATTGGTTAATTAATATTTTCTCGCAAACTCAATTCATGCGTATCAAATTTTGTAACGTGAAACTAGAATTATCCCACCTGTAAATCTTATAGAAAGTAGCATTATTGGTGAATACTAGGAATCCCGTAAACTTTTTCACATCTTTACTTTTTACGTATGTCATGTTCATATCACAACAGTACGGTACGCAAAAGCTGCATGTCCATTCGGCTGTTATACCTAATTCATATTACACACACACACATACAATAATAATGTGCATAATACTATATAATGCTTAAACATATTCATCATTTTGAAAATGACGATTTGAAGACAAGGAGCTTTAGTATATCGGGTCGGGAAAGGGTCATGCCCTCGGCTTTCCCGGTAAGTGGTTTAGTCCGCAATATATGTATACATACACATCCAGGGCATATATAGCGAAGACAAATGTGTTCCTTTGAAAGTATAAAAACTCGTAGAATTTCAAGCGGATTTCTGACTGATTAAAGCACACAGGAGGCGAAGTAATAGCCTGAGCGAACGCGCGCCTGCTATCCCGCAGCTGTACAGCCAGCCAGCCAGGCAGCTCGGCTCTCGCACGATATCGCGATATTTGCATGAGAAATGCATGAAAGGCAGGCGCAAGAGAGAGAGAGAGAGAGAGAGAGAGAGACAGAACGAGAGCAAGCGAGAGGGAGAAATAAGAGGCATTACAGGAAGAGACGGCTCTCTTTCTGCTCTAGACTCGCTGCTGCTCTTGCTCTGACGTTCGACGTCGGCGACGGTCTCGCTCCTTCTTGCTCTCTCTCTCTCTCTCCCTCTCTTGCGCAAAGAGAGCGCATGCTGCACGACTCGACCGTTGAAAAATGATGCAGTGCGACTAAAAGCAAACTATATAGACGCGCGCTCGGGAGCAAAGGGAACGGGACTTTTTCGTGGAGCTCCTTCAGCTCGTCTCTCTCGCTCTCTCTCTTCTCTCTTCTGCTGCTACCGAGTGCTACTTGCACATCGACAATAATTTCGCTCGAGATGAAATGCCTTTCTCCCTTCCTTCCTCTCTTTTATTAATAAAATCTCTCTTGCTCGCTCGCGGAAGCGAAAGGAGAGAAGAAGAAGAGTGGAAAAAAAAAGAAAGAAAGCTGCTTATATTTCTTTTTGAGATGAGGAGACGAGCAAGTGGGAGAGAGAGAGAGAGAGATGGCTGCGATATTGCACACGTGCTACACGCTGTATCATTCGAATATTTGAAGTTTTCGTTTCTTCGACGAGCACTGGCGAGATTGGTTTCTTTCGATATCTCCCGAGGTATACGCGAGTCGCGCGCCCGAGCCTCAAGCGACAACGATCAAATTCGGAAGGCATATATTACCGTAGGTATACGGCAAGTGACGTCCCGCCGCGTGTCTGTCTCTCTATGTATATCGAATGCTCGAGCGATCAGCCGGAAACGAATGAGGCTATTGTCTATAATAAAGAGCCACTCTCTCTCTGTGTGTGTGCTGTGTATATCGCACCGTGTTGGGCTCTCCCTTCGCCAGATTCGGAAATGTTGATGGATGACGCCTTGATGCTGAAAAATTGTGATTGATCGGATGTAGTCTTAATATGGAGGCGCGAACAACTGTATTTTGTGGGTCAGCGCGCGTGATGCATTACGTGTGACATTGACATTGCTACCTAAGACCTTTAACAGCTCTTTCTCTCGTGGATCGCATCGTTTAGATGATCTTTTAAACGGCTTGAATTTAAAATTCGTCACTATTTTCATCTTCGATCTAACTACTTGAAAGCTATACGAGTAGTAAATTTACAAAGCTTACTTTATGCTATACAGCGGTTACATTATATCATTGGTTTAAATATAGTATTGCGCTCAATAATTTATTTTCAGATGATGTCCATTTTTAGCTTAGACATTTGAATCTGTAATTTAACTTTACATCAGAAGTGCTTACTTCCGAGATATAATAATGTTTGCACAAAAATTTCCAGCATTTGAAATGATTAACTGAATGGTATTCTTACAAGACAGTTTATGCCGAAGTGCGTAAAACTTATTTTAGAAAACCCCCCGCTGAAGTCAGTCATGACTAAAACATCGTAAACTACTGCGGAGTCTTTCGTTTCTGGATCACAGCAAAGCATCAGCATAATCTCGTATAAAGGATGAAAGGAGAGGCGGCCGGAGAAGGACAGAGAGCCAGTAGAGGGAGAGAGAGAGAGAGAGAGAGAGAGAAAGAGTAGAATAGAGAAATGCCTTCGATATGATACAAGGCGTATCGGGATACTGCCACCGCTTGGTAAGACCGGAGACGAGCGAAGCCGAGGGTCCTGAAAGGATCGGGATTGGTTCTGAATCGGGAGGGTCTTCACCGTCAAGTTTCAAGCCATCCGAGCCTTCCCGAAGCGGCTTTTCGCGCAAGCGGGGCGCCGAGAAAACGTCTTTTCCTGTCTCCTCAACCTCCTATATAGCGAGCGGGGAATCGATATGAGCGACAGACTGTGTGACGTAAATAGAAAAATGAACCTCTGAAGGTTTCTTTCTCTCTCTCTCTCTCTCTCTCTCTCTCTCTCTCTCTCTCGCTCTCTCACTCACCCGCTTGGTCGCGCGAGCTCTCCAATCGTCACTTTACGCTGCCGCTGCTTCAAACGCGTCTTATCAAAATTTATATTCTAAAGAAAAACTGCGTTTCTATACCGACAACATGCCCTGCCATATCTTTTCACATAAAATCCAATTATATTCTTGTCGGTGCGTTATTTATGGTTCAAGAGGTGGAATACACGATACTTTAGCTTTACAAATATTTTCAAAGATATGTTGATAAGTATATTCGGAAGTAAGTTTGCACTAATAATTTCATATTTATTCATTACTATCTTTATAATATGAAATTAGGATCCAATAAGATTAATATTTTTTTAGAGAATTTTGAGAGAATTTTAAGATATGAGTAATTTTGAGTATTTCTGAATCCATTAGTATTTATATTGTATTCCTATTGAGAATGCAGTCTTCGATTATAAACAATTATTAATTGTTCTACATATTTCTCAATATTGTAATTCCATTGGTCCTACTTCAACTGCTGTACTGTGGTCTTGAAAGGCTTACTATTCAATGCTTACAAAATTTGAAATATTAACAAAACATTATAGAAATGTATGCACAACTTATATGATATTCTAGATATTTTGCATTAAATTTCTTCGCACACACACACGCGCGCGCACACATCCCTATACTGAACTGGGAGCAATACCGGAACAGCGCTTGACCCCTAAACCTGGACAATATAAATTAAATCTGTCCTGCTATAGGGTATTGCTTACTAAGTGGAATGTAAACCTGGACAACAATTTGACTATTGCACATAAACTCGAAATTTTTTATTTCGTATTCCAGTAAATTGGAAACTTAACACAAAATCGACTTAATCATACAGTTAACAGCATAAACAATGTTAGTGAATGGATTTCTTTTTCCTATTCATATATATATATATATATAATAGTAGTGTTTTACTGTTGTCCAGGTGGTTGAATAGTTGAATTGGTCCAATGGTTCGAATTTTCTGTTTGTTCAGCTATTCGGTACTTTACCTTATCTCACAAAATCATTACGCTGCATCATAAACAAAACTGTCCAAAGCAACTCCTCTTAGGGCACATTCATAGTGAGGAGCGAGTTACAACTAGCTACAACTCGGTCCCATATAAAATGTACGATGCTAGTTGTGACTAGCCACAACTAACCTTTCACTGCGAATAGTCCCTTTAATCGTCAATAAAGCCACTTGTCGCCAATCCACAAGCGATCAGCAAGCACAGCCACACTCGACCGCGGTCCCCCCATAGATGCGAATAAATATGAAAAGAAAACAAATCATCTTGCGGGAGCTCGGAGCTGAAGTTTATGGAACGGTAACATCAGTCGCCGAGAGGCCAGAGAGCGAGAGAGTCTGATAGCATGGGCGGTCAGTTAAAGCTGAGACAGCGTTCTCTCTCTCGCTCTCTTCCTCCCGCACACACGCATGTATACAAGGGAGTTGAGCAGAGTTGTTGAGAAGAGAGGGAGGGAGAGCGCGAGAGCTTTCGGCTCAACGAAGCAGCCCTTCTGCCACGCTCACATAGACACATACTAAACCCCCCGGCGAGCGAAAAGACAAATGAGGCTGAGGTGAGAACTTGCCCGATAAATACCGAAGGCGACACAGCGTTTGACCAGCGGCCAGCGCTGCGTAGTTGCTGGCGTGCGGCTCGCAAGAAATACTGCTGGTCCTCCTCTCTCGCTCTCTCTCGCTCCGTCGCCCTTTGAACCCTCGCTCGAGCTCTCGAGGCTGCTGCTGCTTTTCTACCTCTCTCTCTCTCTCTCTCTCTCTCTCTCTCTCCCTCCTTCTGTAGCCGTACGTCCACTTTCGCTTTACTCGTCGTGGAAGGTGTGTGTACGCGAAGGCAAGGGTGCACCGCGACCCGGGAGGGCCCCTTTTCTTCTTAACCAAAGCGTATCCACTTAGCGCATTAATTTAGCGAATTTCCTCGGGAATGCCTTATATACGTATACGCGCTATTAAAGCGCGCTTTTCCTCTCCGCGCTTTCTCTTCACAGTGCTGCGCGGCTCGCGCGGCTCTCCTCGTGGCTGGTCCCGAATTAAAATCTTTATGAATTACTCGCACTGTAGATTTACAGTCCAGTACATTACAGTATTTTACCCGAATAATTTGAGTTTCTGTAGATTTTTAAAAAAGTCAGCTTGTTAAAGAAAAATTCATTTGAAAATTATGGTATTCGTTTTTTTTTTAAATAATTGGATTCATTTGGATTTTAAAATAAGAGAAAATATTGAATCTTTTACTTTATTAAAAAGGTTATATTTTATTCGTAAAAGAAATTATAGATGACTTTAATGAGGTTCCGTGCAGAAATTTTAAGTATAGTTGAGGTATGGGAAATTGTGTTGTTTGAGGTATTGCTAGTGATATGGTTCAAAGTACTGCTAATGTCGCGCTCTGCCTATAGCTAGAGCTCTTGTTGAGATCTTGCAAAGATATAGCCCAGATATTCCAGACTCTATTTTTCTGAAATTAAATTGTTAATTTACAATGTATCATTATAATATTATAATTAGTAATAAAAGAATAAATAATATAATAATAATTCATATTCAATCGTAAATAATATTAATAATTAACAATTGATAATATTATTTTTGAATTAAGAAACTTATTTCATTATTAAATAAATTTAGCTCAGCAAGAGTTACAAAAGTTTAGCAATAGCTCGAGCCATGCCTCAAGCAAAAAGATTTCCCATAAATCAACATACTTATAATATCTGCTTAGGATATAAGATAAAATTTACTCTCCCTCAAACTTGTAAAAAATCCTATTTTAAATACTTATCCCAATTTTTAATTTTTAGAGTATACATTAGAGTATAAGAAAACTACACAAAGATCGATTTGTATTTATGTTAACTATCAAACAAGATTATTTTATAGATACATTCTAAAAATGGTGAAGTTATCTCTCTCCGAAGTTGCAGTGTCCATTTGAAACGAACCACAAAGCGTAACAACGCGCATCCCAAAGTCATTCATTCATCTTCGCTTCTGCGCATTATACATTACTTCAGGTCGACTCTTGGAAGAAAAAGTCACGGAAGACAGGCTACACCAGCCTACACCGTTTTTGCCCCTTGCATCTTGCACTGCCTGTATGCATTCGAGACGAAGTCTTATATATATATATAGACTACACAGTCTCAGCGGTCAGAGAATGGCGTTGCTCTATTTATTCCCCGTTCCTCATTCCGGCTCGCATGTACAGCACGCGGCTGATAAATGCGAGAGCTGCGCGCTGGCAAAAAGCCGATACACACACAGATACACACACAAAGTCCCAGAGAAGACTGCACATTTGATTTTCTTGGGGCCGCCGCTGCTCGCGCGCGACGTATTAAATATGTGGTAGCCGTGCAGCCATTGGGGATTGCTTTAATCAGTGGATTAATTCGTCATGGAGGCTACGCGCGGCGGCCCTTTGTCGGCCTCCTCCTCGCGCGAGCGCAATATACATTCGCGCTTAACTTTGCAGCAGCAGCTTCCTCGCGTATAATGAACTATTTGTGCTAATGAATATTATTCTAGGTGGATGCTGCTGCTGCTGCTCGAGTTGGTCTCCCATTAATAACATTGGCCCCCGCGCCTCCGCCGGCAGCCGTGTACTCAGTTTATTCTCTCGTTCACGTTGTTGCGTTCATTTTTGCCTTTTGTTCAGCCGTTGCGCTCGCGAAGGATGTAAGGCTGCAGGAGTGTGTAACGCGCGTAACCCGCAAGCTATTCCCGCGCGGGGCCTCTTTGAAACCGAACGAGCCTGGGATCTAATCTATCTTGGAGAGTGCAAAAAAAAAGTCGAGAATTGAATGGGGGAAAGATTGGTCATAAAGTTGAGGTATAGAGGGTGGGAGGTTGAATAATGTGTTCTTTCGAAAGATTAATACCAGCTAATGTATCGGAGTATAGTGGTGTTTTATCAAGTTATTTGCAGCTGATAGGCCATGTAAAATTGTGATTGTAGGAGTAATTTAATGTTAAGGAGATATCGTTCGGCCATTGTAATTGGATGTTTTCGTTTTTTTTTTCTGCTAATCAAAATTACTCTTTTCCCATTTTTCATACACGTCAATATATGCATTATTATAAAATTTGCGTCCATCAACAACTTCATTTTCTACAAAGCACACATTTTCATAGGAATTCGATTTTTCCATCTCGGTCCATTGACCGGACTGAAATCAATTTTCAAGGTTGCGCAATAGGAAGCGGAAAAGTTGCGGGAGCAGTGGCCGACCGTCGTCCAGTGCGTCCGCGCGTCCACAAAGAAAGCACAAGACGTTCTCTCTCTCTCTTTCTCTCTCTCGGGCGGATTGGCCCTGGCACAAATTACCTCTTTAACGTAGGTTAGCCGAGAGCCGCGGGCTCGGTCCACTACTTGCTTCCGCACACAGCATTGGCTGAACACAGAGGGGCGGAAAGATAGAGTGGTCCCCGGGGAGGAAGCGCCGGCACAAAGAAGGAACGTCCGGTCTTATAGGGGATCCGCGCACAGCGTTGGAAGAATCGCGCCCAAACGGAGGCGTTCGTTGACAAATAGATGCACGCGACACGAGCGTTCAATCGTTTCTTTATGTACATGTGTGCGTGTGTGTACGCCTGTGTATGTGTGAGTGTATTTGTGCTCGTACATTGTGAAATAAAAGCTTCCTGCCCGGGTGATTCTGCTGTGCAAGCACATTGCTCCGTGTACTCGTTTTACCAGTAGGATGAATATCCTTTTTTTCTTTCCTCTTGTTTTACTGCATGATATATAATGTTTTGCTTCTACGAAAAGTTGAGCTGTTCCTACGTACATCATTGGTATTGACCTTTCCTATAGCTGAATAAATTTAACATTTCTATCTACTCGCGGATTACTAAGATTACAAGGAACAATATTTTAAAATGAAATTTAATTGAAGAATACAAGCAATGCTGAAGAAACTTATAAATTGCAAAATGATCTGAAAAGTGCTTGGTAAAAGAAATGATAAGTTTCATATAAAAACAACGCCCTTTTATTGAGTGTTCAACTCCCGAAAGTTGGTTATAATTTACTACTTGTTCGTGCTTCTATAATTTATGATTATAGAACTATTATATCCAATTTTTTTGTAAATGCAGTAACGTTTCGTAAATTTAATTTATTATTTGCAGTTTCGAGTATGTAAATTTGCATTAATACCTTACAAATTACATATCTACCAGACTAGAAAATTCTTCAATAAAAATCACAGGATAAAAAAGCATAAACTTGGCAACATTCTTTAGCAACTTTTTGCTCCCTGGCACGGATAATCTCACACGCTCTATTACGTAATTCCAAGTGCGCAAACAGCGATAATTTCTGCGCAATACAAAACAGAAACACCCAGAGTATCTAGAAGCTTCGCAAAGATAATAACTAAGCAGCGATACACTCGTTAACTTAAAATGTTCGCCTCGCAAGTCACTGTACACATCGAACGCAGCAACAGCAACAGCAGCAGTAAAAGCAGCGAGTGCATAATGACACGGTTGCTCGGGCCTCCACGCACACGCACACACACACACACACACACTCCACGTATTCCGCCTCCCGGTACATAACGACGTTTAAAGAAACGTATAACACAACGTCACGTCGTCGTCCTCGTTTCTCGGAAGAATTGCCCCCGGAGAGAGCTTTTTTTTCTCAACCTCTCCTCCGGTCCCTTCTTCATTTCTGCGCCAGGGCAATGTTTTTTGTCGTGTGGGTGGTCTCTCTCAGGGTTCTTACGTGCACACGTTTCGACGCAGATTTCGCGAGCGAGCTGCTGAGGCCGTGACCGCGAGGCCACCTGCGTCTCGGCCATAAAAGACAATGATATTTTTATAATTGAAATTAATTGCCAAGCTGCCACGCGGTGGACACACGTACATGCGACTGGCCGCTAGCTGTTATTTGCTAAAACTCGCTAAAATTCGGGCCAAGCTCACTTGCGTTTGGAGCTTGGCGCTTGCGACTGTAAGTGTTTTTTCTTTGCGGACGTACTTGGGATGTAAGCCTGGCTTTGCAGATTAATGAAATAGTTTTTTGATGCTACAAGCTTAAAATATTTAAATTATAATTGTTTTTTTAAATAAAGCCTTTTGGAAGCGATATTGCGCTAACTATTAACTTTTATTAATATAATTTTTTACTATTATTAATATGTATTAATATATATGATAACTGTTAACTTAGATCTAAAAAAAAACTAAAGCAGCGCTTATGCTATGATTATTATATTATGCACTATTAGTGTCGTTAAAAGATTCCTTCTCTAACGATTTTTCCATTTAACGATATATATATAGAGATAGAGATTGATCTTTGGAAAAAACTCTTTATCAGCACCTCCGAAGTGATGTAAATATTATGTAATTCCAATTTCATCAAATTTCATTCATTATTCAGAGATTTTTAATATTAATATATAAATCTCTGCCAATTATATGTATTTCGGAGACAAAAATCTCTGATAATTGTAGATGGAATTGTGCAAAGCTCGAAGAGAGTTTTTTCCTAAAATTAATCTCGATTATCATATATTTTCGTTAAATTTAAAATGGGTAAGATAGGATCGTTTCGACCTTAACATATTCTCTTAAAAATATTATGATTATCTATTATTTATTGATTGAAGCAAATATAGTGCATATTATAAGTTAGTTATTCGTAATCAGCATATTGAAATTTCAGGAGTTGCCAAAAAATCCATCTGTAGTTTTCTGCAATTAACTGCCAGAACAAGACTGTAGCAACACCAGTTTCTAACTTTTTGTTATACATCCCATACAAAAAAATGTGATAATTCGAATCTTTTGAATGGTTCCACTCTTTCGCGTACCATACAGATCCGTAATTTAGAGGGCGCATTACCAGTTTCCGTTCCGTCCAGCTCGTGCTCTATAATCCACGTAGCACTTATACGTCTTTTACATAAGTAACTTCCATGATTCTCAAAACTTTATAAGCCAGACAAAAGAGCAGCGAGGAGATGATCTCAATTTCCGTGAGAAATCAACACACAGCGCCAATTCTGAATTCTACTTTTTTTTTTATCTTTCCTCCCTACATTCGAATTCATAACAAGCGAGAACTCGCGGAGATAGAGAAAGAATGTAGATGAGAGATGATTGCCGGTTTCGGAATCGGTACTTATACACGGCAGGTAATGCGAAGTGAGCGTAAAGTTGTCGAAACGAGGATGATCGGTCGAGATGGCTATGCGCATGCGCTTATGCATATACATGCAGGTTGAGGCCCCGAAGCTTTATAGCCGGGCATATAGCGCATCCAACACAACTCGGGTCCATCATGTATAGGCGTAAATGTATGTGTGTGCGCCGCGCCAGTCGCGCGCAACCGATCATCAAAGTCGCATTTCCAGCCTGTAATGGGTGTGTTTAACCGGATGACGATATATAGCGCATGAAGTACAAAGAAACGAGAAAAGGACTGGTAGTTGTGCTGAAAAAAAAAAACAAAAAGCAGCAAAGAATATTTTATGAAGAATGAATTGGTAACGATGCAGCTTTATAAAATACGCAATACGAATTGGATAAACGATCTAAGAAAGTAGCGGATTCTAACTAAATATTCTGATTGCAAGAATGAATACAAAATTAAATTTATATTTCCTAAAAATCATTTCATTCTATTATTTAATTTTACATTTTATCGCTTCATATATCAACTACCGCTCGTCGCAATAACATAATTATTAAGTACATCACTTGATACCTAAACTTATAGATTATCGGAGCTATAAATGTGTTTTTTGATTCGATATCTTTTTCTATTAATGATAAAAATGAATACGTGGACTTGAGTGCCATAGTTGTCAATACAATAAATAATCATGTGCAAATTCAAGTGGATATGACGTCGTTTTTACACAAGTTTGAAACTAGTAAGGGGTGTTTATGGATTCAAAGTTAACCTCAAAATGGACATGTATATTTCTACATGTATCTTTTTTTATTTATAATTTTGAGTAATATCTGGAACTGAACGCCATAGTGCTTGATATAATTAATCATTCTGTGCAAGATAAGGCTTATTTCACTTACCGTTTTTTTTTTTTTTTTTTTTTTTTTTTTCAAAATTGGAACGTCAAACTATTGAGGAGGGGAGACGCTCCGACCTTCCCTTAACTACATTATGTAATTATTTAAGCTAAATAAAAAAAACTCTTTCAAAAAAATTTTCATTACATAAATGGTGAACAATTTGTAGATCGCCGTAGAGGCATGCCCCGAAGCCTTCCACAAAAATAAATTCGTCGAACGTCGAAAGGAGAAAAAAAAAAGAAGTCCGAGAGCGGGCTAAGAACCAAAGAAGATAGAGCCCAAAGCAACGTGATGCGATCGGCGGCGGTGGCGGCGGCGACGGTACTCAAACCATCCCGATCGTGATCGACGCTCGCCGCCAATAATCATCGCCCCGACCGCAATTTACCATAAGGCCGCGGGCAGCCAATGGCGCGGCTCGGACATAACACATCCTGTCCCGCGCGCGCACTCTGTTATTAGGCCGTATTATCGTAATACGAGCGCTCGCCGACTCGCCGCCATGCATCTTCTCCACTCTCTTTCGAGAGAGAGAGAGAGAAAGAGAGAGCAGCACAAGCTGCGGATCCAGACGAGGCGATTCGTACGATTACGGAAGAGGCGGAGTGACTTTAATAGGGCTCGTGAATCGACCAAGATGTCCGTGTGCTTATGTCCTCTTGTGTTTTAGCACGTGTAGTTGTGCAGAACTCATAATGAGCTTTATCCCGATGAAAATTGTGTAAAAAACTGATTAAATTAATGGCGAATATCGTTATACTTTCTAATACATAAAATGGAATAGGCGTTAAAGAAGTTTCCGCAAATTTAGAAATTCAAATCTGCTCGATAATTTACGTTTTTAAGTCGATAATATATAGAAAATTGCATATACGCAGGAGATGATTGATGACGAGTTTGATGGAAATAAGTACTTGTCTAGTCTTGGTATCCGTACATACATTATCGAGCAAATATATAATTTTCAAATATCATTTTCCTTGCGTCAGCTTTACGCATAATTCGTAAGCTCGCGTGCTCATGAGCGCTCGTCGATTGGATGAAAAACGCGAGGTGCAGCGAGCCGAAATCATCCTCGCGCATATACATACGGGATTATTCGATCCACCCGCATCCGCCAGCAAAAAGTTTTTCCAACCTCGCCCAATTCATACACATATACGACGCTATTCGCTAACATAACTTTTTCAAAAACAAGCGACTCTCTTCCCTCGACCAAGTCCTCGCGAAAAATTCTTCTTTTCTCCGCCTGTCTCGTGATCTGTGTGCACACACGTAATGCTAACGGCCTCGAAAATCTGGTTTTCGTTTCCCGGGGGAGAATCAGGACGCAACGGTACGCCCTCCGTCTCTCTCTCCCTCTCTCTGAAATATATATATATGTGTTGGTATGGTTTACCAAAGTGGAGCTTATCGCAACTCTCTTCTAATAGAATAGGTATACCACGTCATGGTAGAATCTTCTTCTACTTCCTTCACGTCTCTCTGCTTCTTTTCCCTCGCAACAGAGAGAGAGAGAGAGAGAGAGAGAGGGAGAGGAAGAGAGAGAGATGCTCCATGGGGGCGGTAACAAAAGAAGCAAGGATAAGAAGTACCGAGGAGAGAGAGATATATATATATATAGGGAAAGAGAGAGGAAGAGGCTCCTCTCCCTCGGCCGCGTTTTGCGGCATTCGAATTGCAAATACCGGAATGTTTGCATGTTGTTGTCACCGCATCGCGAGTGCGCGCCGCTGCTGGAGAAAGAGCGAGAGAGAGAGAGAGAGAGGAGGAGGAACTGCTATAGGGGTTGGAGAGCAGGAGGGAAGGGGTGGAGAGAGAGAGAGCTTCTCGAGAGGAAATGGAGAGGAACCGACTCGAGTCTCAGATAAAGACGAATAAAAATAGTCGAGCGAGCGAACGCGCGCACGCGGAGCGGCCGAAGAGATAGAGGGTGCAGGATGGAGACGGCGTTTCCTGCCCGGGGAACATTAGCGCCCTCGATACTCTCCTCTTTCTCTTCTGTCCTCTGTCTCTACCTTCTCTCTCTCTCTCTCTCTCTCTCTCTCTCTCTCTCTCTCTCTCCCTCTCTATTTCCCCCTTCCCCTTACCCATTTTCCTTCGCTTTGTCGCTCTTAGTGTATTCCTACTCTCTTTCTTGGGGTTCTTATTCCCTCTCTCTCTCTCTCGGGCTTCTGCAGGCAGGCTTTTTTCTTTTCGATTCTCTATTTTTTACCGCTCTGACGGGAAGAAGAGAGAGTCGCTGTGACAGACATCGCGATGGAGAATCAAGCATTTCTCGCTTTCGACTGTCCATACCAGCTCAAATATATATTTTTCCACTGAAAGAAATCAAAATACCGCGGCAAGGACGGTACTGCAGTGTATTTATATGTATCCTACGAATGGAAATACCGCCAACGACGATTCGCCAATATCTTTATTGCCTCTCGAGACAATGAATTTAATGATACCTTTTTTTTATCGGCTGGGTTAAGGTGTCCATTCGCTGTTTATTGACGCGATGCGTTTCTTCTTCTCGCTGAATTTATGCGAGGTAACAAATAATTCCGCGAATAAAATGATGATAAATAACAATACTATCTACTTTCGACTGAAGTTTTTCTTGCTTTTGAAACTTCGATGCAATGTACACAACTTTATACAGTTGGCTTTTAAAAGTTGTCGTTCTTATAAAATATTATAATTTACTAAAGATATTGAAAACATTAAAAAAAACATTGCTTGTTAATAACATCTTTAATACCCTCCGCAAGACGAGCACTTTGTAATTCCGCTCTTCCAGATACCGCGGGTTCCCAGTAAACATGACCGAGAAAAATAAAATCAGCAAACTAATTTCATAAATTGCAATCTATGCACCATTTAATTCCCAAGCTCTGCTTTTTAAAATACATTAGACCTTCAAACTTATACGCGCGCGCACACACACACACATACACACACTCACACGGCAGTCGGCGCGCATCGTGTAGCAAAATAAGTTCGCGCTCCGCCCGAGCGAGCGAGTGGAGGCATAATTACACGAATCCCACGAGAAAGACAGAAAGAGAGAGAAATATAAGACTTGAAGTGAAGACGCATCATCCGCGAAGACGCGAGAACGCGCGATTGTATAATGCGAAGTGGCAGCACGTGTCGTCGCCGTCGCCGTGCGCACGGGTTAAACTGAAACGCGAGTAAGAGCCCTAATCTCCGGGATCTGCAAATCTTGCGAGAGCAAGTTCTGTTATACTCCGCCTCCTGCATATATGTATATGTATATGTTATATAGATACGAATCGACGTCACATCGACCGTCGCGTGCGTAATTACGGATACCTATCGTTACACGCCCTTCTCTCTCTCTCTCTCTCTCTCTCACTCTCCCTCTTACTTCTTCCATGCTTTTTGTTTTGTTTTTCATACACTTGCATGTATAAAGGCGCGCGTATGTGTATATATATATATATATACATATATGTGTGTGTGTGTGTGTGTGTGTGTGTATGTGCGTGTATGTGCGTCAATCAAAAAACACAAGAGCTGCACGCGTTCGCGCTGTAAGAGGTGATCCGAAATAAAAAAAACTTTGTGTGTGTGCAGTGCGAGTCGAGGGAAGATCGTGGCGTCGATAAGCCGGAGATATATAATGACCGAGCTTGGATTTTCATAATTAGATATCGGATAATGCATATCTCGCCGAGACCGCGGAGTTTTGTAATTCATTATATTAAGATGACTTTCCATGGTATTATGCAGGCGAGCGAGCAATGCAAAACTACATTTAGCATCGTTAGAGAGTATATAATGGTGCCCGTCTCGTGTGAGCATTGCGCTGTCTTGAATTAAAGCGTTCTTTAAGATGATATAAATATGTAAATTCTATTAAATTTAAATTAAATTAAATTAAATTAAATTATACGAATCTTGTAACATCAAGGAAATAAGTTTAGAAAAAATGTTCACGAAGATACATAATGTAATAACAAATAATGACAAATCGACGGTGTCCACCTATAGAATTTCTCATTTAAAACTAACTATTTTGTCTATATTTAATTTAACAGTACATTTAACTGCAACATGTAAAAAATTATTGGTTTTAATATAAAAAAACTTTTACGAATTTATCCTATTTGGTATGAAAATGCAACAATTTTTTCGAGATAATAATATTAAATTTTTCGAATAGTTATTATGAAAACTTGTTTGTAATATATTATTATCTGACTACAGTTGCATTTAGGAGGTCAACACAAATAAAAAGAAAGTGCATTCTAGCCGTCCATTTCGTAACCTCTTATCTACAACTAAAACCAAAATTAAACTTTGAATTAAGAATTTGTTTTAAGAAAAAAACAAAGCCAATTTACCACGATCTCGCGAAATCGCGCGAAGGCCATACTTATATACCATAGGCCCCAGCGGCTATACAGCATACACACACAGGGCAGTCAGAAAAAGAGTATATATACGTGGCCCTATTCTCGCGTGACCCGTGGGCGTGTGCCACGAGTGACACGCTCCGTCGATCGGGCCAATCGGACTCGGCTTGCGCACCGGCTACTTTGAATTCTACCCGGTCACGTGACATGGCCTCTCACTCACTCACATACACGCACGGGCACACACGGACAGAAACTCGACGATAAAGGCCGCGACTACTCCCGCGATCGCTAAGTGCGAGTTCGCGTGAGCTCGGCCCATCGCTAAGGGTATGGTGTACGTGGCTCGCGATACACACGCACGGGATTGTGTATACGAAAATACGTATATGGAGGAAGGGAGAGAGAGAGAGAGAATACTATACTTGGCCCGAGGAATATTTTAAGGCCTGCGAGTTAAGGTGTTCTCCGTGCTGTATATCGTGCTGGTAAAGGTGGACTTTTATTTTCGTATATATACGCGAACGGCGATTTCAGTTTCCTTTTTAATAAGCGGTCTCGTGACAAGATCTTCTATTATACTCTTTGTAATTACACTGCGAGAAAGAATTGCGCTGTAGTATAAGCATTGCTTTTTTTCAGAGTTTTTACTTTTTATTTTGCATTAGAGCTTTTGTGTAATAATCCAAAAAATATCTTGGTTTATGAAGTTTGTATATTTATAACGATGTAAAGAGATTATTAACTATGTTGTTTTGTCGTGTACTGAGAGTATTTATATGTAAATACTGACGGTATTTATATCAATCCAAATGCATTTTGACATGTATGTATCCCAAGTTAAGATGTGTCATCATCTTAATTTTAAGTGTGAATGGGAAGAAGCAGTATAAAATATACTTTATATATTAAACAAATTATTTTACAAAAAATAATTTTAGATTTTGCAAATCTTAATATATCCTTGTATTTTTACTTCGATTATGTAATTAAACATGCTTTTAGGCTAATATCAACACAAAGGTATATCTATAATGATTTTAAAATGTAAAATATTGATCGGTTATCCGTTTGATACTTCCCCAATTCTCCTGCGCCAGCGACTTTAAGGAATAAACGTAGACTGAAAGTAAATCCCCATTTTCTTAGCCATATCCTAAAGCGACTGCGGAGAGAAAATCGGTCGTGTACTAAATTTAAGGGTAATACCTTAGCCTTTGTAGCCGAATCCCTTCGCGCATTGGTGAACGGCCGCAAAAAATATCCTGCAGATTTAAATGGAAGTTTCGTGAGAGTGAATCTGCAGACTCAATTGCTTCTCTATTCTTATTTAGACCATTGATAAGGAAGTTAAACTTTTATTATAATACAAATCACATTTTTCAAAAAAATCTAAAAGAACATTTTGAAAAACGTTTAATACATAATCGCGATGGCCGGTTTCGCTTTGTTTACTGGATTTATCATTACAACAACAACAAAAACCATAAAAATCACTTTAAAGTTCCACAAACGGAATACTCTCAAATTGTATAAATTAGAAAAAATGAATCGGCTGCGATGAAGCTAGGGGGGGGGGGGGGGGGGGGGAGCGTTTTGCGTTGGAGGCTCTGAAAAGCCACGGGCGCAAAGGATATAAAAGAGGCGAGGAGCATTATCCAAAGCCTAATAGTCGGTTAATTCGCAGACAATGTACGATGTTTAGTGGCGCGCGGGTCTCTCGCCGGTGGCAGGTGGCAGCAGCGACTCCCAGTCTCTCTCTCTCTCTCTCCCTCTTTCTCCCGTGCCCATACCTCGACTAAATCAATTCATAAAAGAATCGTAATTAGCGCTCTTTTGTTGAGCGCGCCAGGCTCGTCCGGGGAAAAGGCGCGCGCGAGCCCGTCGACGATGAAAACTGGGACTTCCTCTTTTACCCTCCACCCCTCTCTCTCACTTTCTCTCTCTGCAGATCGCGCTGCATATCGAACGATAATCATAATAATATTCGAATGAAGGAATTTCCAAGGCGTCTGATAAGGAAAAAATGGTATTTGCGGAATTTTTCAAATTAAAAGAGTATATTGACTAATCGAATCGCTTTGTGACACGTATTTTTATTTTGCCACACTGTATGGTATATTGTTAACCTTTTTTATTACTACGTAGACGTTATCTATAAATTTTATATTTAGAAGACCGTCCTAAGAGATTCATTTACACAAAATACTTGAACGACATGCTTATTGCAATTTTATTTATAATTTTTCACAAGAACATTTCAAAACGAAATTGCGCAAATCCAATAAAAGTATTCATGACACTAAAGAAAATATATAATTACAGGAAAAGTAAGGTTACTCGAACTGTAATTTTAAATTGTAATGCTAACTCGAATGAAATAGTCGACCTTCACTTTCTCCTCACCTAAAATAAAAAAACGAACGGTATTCTACCAAGAAATTCTCTTGTTAATAATATTAATCGAGTTTAGATAAGATATAATTAAAATTGTGTCTATATTCATACGCGTTATTACATAATTTTAACATGATTAACCCTCTTATGTGTGTTGCAGGAGCAAAAAGAAAGAACAGAAAAAAACAGTGAACGGCCAATTAGAAGAGTGTTTTTAATTCTAAAAACTCATCGTCAATGGCTTTAGATATCTTGGAAGGAGCGAGTCTGGGCGTAGACTTCCGGCACTCCTTACATCTTCGCCTTCAATTTGATGAAGCCACTCTCATTATCCCAAAGGAAATTAAACACGTTTGGAGATTTCTACGTACACCCCTACTCTACCTGAACTAAGCATTATAGCTAAACTAAATAAAACTATGGTTTAGCATTTAATACCATTTTGCATTAGTGAAACTATTAATGAAGAATACAAGGAAATGTGTTTATTTAAAATAAATTATTTTAGATTTAAAAAAAAAGATCTTGTGTACTCTTTTTATTCGAATTTAATGAATTTAATTTGAATAATGTATGCAAAAAATTTTAATTGTAAATATTTTATAGTTACATATTTATATCCCTAATTAAATATTTATCAGTTCATCTTTACTACTCTACATTTGCAATTGTTTCAAGCTCACTTTAATTACTTCTTCAAATACTAATTCGATTTTTAAACTTTTCATGCGGTGAATTATTACGCGTATTTAGTGCATAATAATATAAGCATTGTTGAATTATGCATATCTCATTGGAAAAATGAAAAGAAAATATTTGAAAAATACGTTGCTCTATCCTATTATTAAATCTTACTTTTCAAACTTCAGTTACGTTCAAAATACACGCAAATTTTCGCAGCGATCTCGCCAAACGGAATCTCGAGATCCCTTTTTAAGCAAGAAAGATCCAGGTTCCGCGAGAGCACCGAATGACAATTCCGTTTTTCATCGGTGGCTGCGCAGCCACCGCGAAGACAAGCAATTCACCAACTGTCTGTCGTGTAAAACCGAGAGAGAGAGAGAGAGACCGTAACGATCGATAAATCTAGGCGATAATAGTGATGTTACGAAAAGTAATCCCGCGCGCGCTCTCCAGACAGATAAATGGATTCGCGCAGCGCGCTCACACGATGGGACCGCAGAAAGAGAGAAAATTCCTGCGTATCACGCCGCCGCCCGCGCGTTACACACACACATACATATAAGCACGTGTGCATACAGTAGCGTCGAGGCGCGTCTTTTAATAAGTGCCGCATCATCGAGGTGCCTGCAAGTCAGTTATCGCGCGTTTGCTCGGGACGCAACTTCATATCTACGAGTGTGTTGTATATGCGAGGAGGGTCAGGAGGGATATATACGCGATGACTGGACTTCCGATTAATCGATACTTGGAAGAGTGTATCTTTGCTGACGGGCATCTTAAAGGCCTTTTCTTCCTCTATACCTCCCTGCCCCCCTCCCCTGTTTGGCGTGAAAATTCACTCCTTCGTATCGTTGAGACTTTTTTTTTCGTATCACAGTGAATTTTAAATGACTTGCAGCGCCGCGTTGACGTGTCCAAATAGTGAAAAATTTGTTTTTCTTTTAGGAGACTTATATTCTTCCTGCTGACTTGATTATTTTCTAAAATAACATGTTTCTACAACTGATTAAATATTTTTATAGGACATATGTATTATTCAATACATGTTATATTAAAAAATACAATTAAAATGAGTTACGCAATTTTAAATATATGATTAACGATCATAATATAAATGAAAAAAATAAAATAAAAGTGTAAAGTAAGCAGTATCACTTAAGAACCAAATAAAATAACATGCTATTGAATCCAGATATTTAAAGTAGATAAAGGCGAAGAATGGTAAGGCAAACAAATTTACGTGTAAAGTGTAGAAATTTTATTTCCTACGTGTTATTTACATTTATATAAATAAAAAATAAAAAATAAAAGAAATAAAAAAATAACAGTTAATTCCTAGCTTACTATTTCCTCATTTTCTACAACAACTTTTGCATAGAATCACGATACAAACTGCAATCCTCATATACAATTACAAAAATTATAAATTTCAACAGAATTCTCACGACCGCGACATATGCGCGCCACACTCGTAAGCTCTCGCTAACGATCCGCGAAAATCACGCGAAATCCCGCCTCTCGACCCCGCAAAACGCCGCTGCAGTTCTCGATTGCTAAGCGCGTATCGAAAAGTTATGCTAATAATACTACAAGCGGGTTCTGGAAAACCACAAGGTGACAGCCGAGCTCAGTTTTCTCCGTCCGACGTACGACGTCGTTAGACAGTCAGCGTCTCTCTCTCTCTCTCTCTCTCACTCTCTCTCTTTCTCTCTCTCTCTTTCCAGGCCTAATGTTCAAAGCGCGGCGACCGCACTTTGTGATCCTGCATAGGAGTGCCGCCCCCGGAAATGTGGCCGCGTGGCTCTTCTGCTTACCTGCCGAGAGAGGAGAGAGAGAGAGAGAGAGAGAGGCTAGGAAATGACAGCTTCGACGATGAGAAATTGAAGCGCGCGCAAGGTGAGCGCACAAAAAGGCAGCTCTCGACTTGGGAGTTTACATAATTTTACAGACGGAGAACGGGTTGTACTTTAGCTACGTCTTAGTCACAAGTTCTTGTTTTTTTTTTCGAGTAGCTCATTTTAATAGATGATTTATTGATCAATTTTTCGAAACACTGGGAAATCGCGCTAGTTTGAAAAAAGAAAACTGCGTTTAGAACAACAAACGTTCTCCTTAAGAAAAACTTTGTTGGAATCGATACTAATGATTCGGACTTGCATTTCAATGTTTTTGTTACATGGATAAAATTATTTTTCAATGTATATATATATGTTATAATAGATAATTTTAATACATTCATATATATATATATATATATATATATGAATGTATTAAAATTATATGTATTGTTGCATTAATTGAAGATCTCTAGGCTTAAATTATTGGAAAATTTCAAAATGTATTCATTAAACGCAACATAATATTAAAATCAAATTGAAGTTACATCACACTCAATTTTCTTATGCATAATTTTACAAGATCACTCAAACGTAATGCTCAGAGGAGACACGTGGTCGCAGATTACGCTAATCTAGGAGCTACACGAAATTCAGCTCGCCGCGCTTATCGGATGAAAAAAAACTTTTGAAATAAACCTTCGGTTCGCCAATCTCCCGCAGACGTCTCGCGAACTCCTCGCAGTAATCGCTCCCAATTTATTTAATCAGACAAAGAAGAAGAAGAAGGGAAAGCGCGCTCACGCACGACACACACACAGAGAAGAACCGTAGTGACGACGAATTCCTAAGGGTTACACGGTATTCCCATTACCTAGCGATCCTAACCTTCCAAACTAAGGGAGAGAGAGAGGAAGGACAGCCCTTGCGACACGAAGGAAAAGCCTTGCCTCGTGTGTGTATGCTGCTCGCAAACACAGGGGTAAATTGGCAAAACGCGAGCAGTGCAAACAGCAAAAGGCACTGCACATAAGGTATATATAGCCTCTCGCGGGCAGAAGAGAAGTAGGATGAGAGAAAGAAGAAGAATGCGCGGCGCACATGTGTATAAGGTACCTATATACAAGCGGCGTTGCTGCTGGTGGGATGTGCGGCATGTCGGGAGCAAAGGAGAAACGCGGCCGCAACACGACGCGCTGCGCCAACGGTGTAGCCAAACCAAAACCAAAGATTAATGCACTACACTTACTGGGGCAATTTGCAGAGCGCGCCGCGGCCAAGTGGCGGCTGCGCGAAAACCCTCAACTCCTCTCTCTTTCTCTCTCTCTCTCTCTCACACACACACACACACACTAGGTGGTATATGTATGTGTTTGCGAGCGTAAGAGAGGGAGAAGAAGCGAGATTCGTTCCGGAGAGAGTAGCGACGAGCTTCGTCCTTCTCAGCGGAGCGTTTCTGAAATCCCCCCGAGGGATGGAAAAGTCGAGCGGAAAAACGGGTATAGACCTGCAGGAGGAGGGACACACAGCACTCCTGCACAGCTCTCCTCGACGCTGCTATGGGAAAAAAGGGACGAGCGCCGCCGCCGAAACAAAGAGCGAAAGTAAATGACTGGAATTGCTCTATTTTTTCGGAGGGTTAGCGGAGAAGAAAGAAATTAATAGTGGGTGGAGGAATACGGCTCCGAGCGCTGCTATACCGAGACGTTTCAATAGAACCCGTGCGCTTCTTTCGATCGAAACCTCGAAGCTGCACGACATTGTTGCTATTCATAGTAAAAAAATACATTTTAAGATGATTTGGAAAGTAGATAATTGAAGAAGTACACCAGCCGTCAACGTTGACAATGAAAAAAGTCAACTCTCAAATACCAAGTGATGCATCATGGTTTCCAAAGTAACAGTATTATATATTTAAATATGATTGTTTCTTATTATTCAAATTATATGATGATAAAATTACTAAAATGTTTTCAATTTTAACGCAATAAATAGCGAAAATATATATTCCTTTCAGAAATTTCTAAATTTATCAAGTTTTTTAAAAAATATGTAATCAGAAAACAGTAAATTTCCGTAATTACATTTACACCAGCTATTCCCATCAAAATCACCTAAAATTCTTAACGCTATACAAAAGATTAATGTACGTACTAATCATCAAAAATCTAATAAATTAGCATAAGCAGACAACGAAAGCTTGCACAATTAAATACTCGATCCTCCACTCTTTCTCTTAAACATCCAAGCCAAACCAGCGAATATCCTTCAGCAGTGTATTTCAGCCGAGGCCCAAGCGTAACGCGAGCTAATTATACATACATAATTAAAATATAAAGGCTACGACGCTTCTCTCAAGGAGCGAGAGAAAATATATATATATATATATTGCCGAGCGAGTATGTGTATACAACAGACGCAAACACCCTAGAAGCGATGCCGCAACGAAGAGTACACAGAGGCCAAGTAGGGCATCTAGCCACTCGGTGTACACTGCGATAGGCAAGGTAAGAGAGAGGGAGAGAGAGAAAGAGGGAGAAGAGCATCTGGCTGCTATGAAGTATAAAGAGGCGAAGGCGATATCATCCGCAGTGAATGCTTAATTAAAACCTCAGACTACAGCTCTTCCCTCCCCTGTAAGAGTATATCCGCAAGAAATGCTCCTGTTCGACGAACACTCCGCCGCCTATTCGTTACAATACCGCATGGCCGTTCGGCGTTCCCCGCAACTCCTCTCTCTCTCTCTCTTCCTCTCCTTCTATATCTCTCTTACTCATCTTCTCTCTCTCTCTCTCTCTCTCTCTTTCTCTCTTACACCCGTGCGTTTTCTTTCGACGGTCTCAACGTCTGTGTATATAGCTATATAGGCGTGAATGTCCTGAAGCGCGAATCATTTTTGTCAGATGACGCAGCAGAACGCGGAGGCCTTCGTGAGGAAACGAAAATTTTCACGGATATTACGGATCCGCCCCACCTTTTCAGGTAATTTCTTTTTATATAAAGAAAAATGATGTAATTAATTTGGGCTTGTATTTTGATTAATCGTCGCAGATTGCGCATTTAATTTTTTAATAAAACTATAAGTCAAATTTATGTCGAAAGAGTATAAAATTATAAGTAAATCTTATTTGGTGTATACCTAGGAATTACAAAACAAAGCCGCTGGTAGCTATCAATCAACATCTTTGGATAGAATTTCAAAAAAAAGTTTTAAAATAAATCAATTTCAAAATATTTTGGTAATTTATAAACATTAAAAACTAAAAGAAAAACAAAATAATATCAGTATAGCAGAGCGTTGAAAAGCTGATTTATAACCGTTTTCTTTCGCCCGCGTCAATTTTTCGGCCTCAGACTTTTTTAGAACGCTTCCGAGAAAATCTCCTTTGACCTTCCAAAATGAAGAAATAAAGAAAAACATAATCTTGTACTTGAAAAGACCGACGGTCATTGATTAAAAACAACAATTTTATTCGAAACTGAAATGATAGGAAGGACAGTAGGAAATCAGAAGAAGCTCATTAAACGCTCCAAGAAACATGAAAATCAATCATCTGCCCTTCCTAACAAGTAGACACAATAGTCACAGTCTCTGCATTCCATGTGTTAACAATGTCCTACTGGAGCCGTGACTCCGCGCGTCGGGGCTGCTCTTTTTTTGGCATGCATATGCGAGAAAGGGGAAACAGAAGGAGAGCGAGAAGCGAAAAGAAGCGTCTGAAAAAGAAAGGTCGCCTCTGCGAGTATGGGTATGAGAGAAAGAGTGAGAGAGAGAGAGAGAGAGAGAGAGAGAGAGAGAGAGAAACGAGACAAGAGGAAAGAGAGAAAAGGGAAAAATTTGACTCGGACCTCTAACGAGTTCGCTTTCACCCGGACGTCGCGTCTCTTGCGCCGGCAAGAGAGAACAGAGAGTGAGAAGCGTCGGTGACGGTCGGCGCGTCGCGCAGGAAAAACTCAAACACGGAGTCTGGAGCTTCGTCCGCTTATGTGCTAGTAGACAGTGTGGGAGGAAAAGAGCGAAGGACAGAGAGAGGGAGAGAGAGAATCATTTTGGATGTTGCGCTGATTGACAGTCGTGGCAGCTCTCGGAGAGAGCCCAAGACTCGAGGACTTGGGCTCCGCGTGCCATGCTAAAATGGCGATGAAAGATGGTTTATTTTTAATTGCTTCGTCGCCTGGTTAAGGAGACGGATGTCTCGCCGCCCGGTGTCCCCGCGCTCTTAAAAACTTGCCGATTTGAGATGTATAACGAAGTATTTAAGCGAGGGGCCTGCACCAAAAAAACCTCCTGTGTCCATGGTAAATATTTTTCTATGCCTACAGCTGAGATTGCTTGTTATGAGCGATACTCCATCATTTTTTTTGTCGTGATACTTTCAATTAAACATTCATTTATTTCAATTATTATAATTACCCTCGAGGTCACAATCATACGACAGTAAAATGTCATGTGCATTAATCAACACATTTGGCCAGGAACTCAAAAGTTAAAATTTGTTTCACCGCGTGCCAAGATTGCATTTTTCTCCCGCGCGCAATTTCGAGCGTGCACTTTTATTAAAACGAAACAGGGCACGCGAGATATATGCAAATAACACATCCCACGACCTCAATCGCTCTCTTTCTCTCCCAAAAGCGAGAAAGAGAATCACAGGAGAAAAAAAACAGATAAAAAGATAAATTCAATGCTCCGACGTGCAATAACTCAAAGCGAAAAAGTCTCTCTCTCTCGCGAGTATGAGAAAAAGAGAGAAAGAAATCTTTTTGGCAGATGCCACTCCTATTGCGTCAGAAGTCGCGGTGGTAGAGAGAGAAAGACAGAGCAGAAATCTCGGTCTCCCGCGAAATATTAAAGAACACCCAGATAAAGCGAGATACATTCACTGATGCGCTTCCGCGTGTGTGTTATACGCGGAAAGTGTCAGGCGCTGGTGTATATCAAATTGTATACGTGTATAAGTGAAACGAGGAGGGTCGTTATGACGGAGAGGACGAGATCCTCAAAAGGCAATTCGAAATCCATGAATGGCAGCAGGCCCATGCCTCCGCTATATACCTGCCAGAGAGAGAGAGAGAGAGAGAGAGAGAGAGAGAGAGCCGCGCGGCTCGTCCTCGATGTTCTGTATATTGCGTATATATATAAGCGGCCGCGCGTTTGTCTTTCGTGTGGCTTAGCAAGCGATCTCAATATATATGCAAACGCCGACATAACGATCTATCGGTACGTAAATATACGGCGGAAGCTGCTGCAGGGCGGGTGAAACAGGCGTCTACGGGGATCCTTTCACGGAGCATGTGACGCGGGAATGGTCGGGGGAGACGATGAGGGAGGAGACGAAAAATACCCCGCGTGTGTGAGGGATATGCAGGCTCTCTGCGCCGCGATAAACATTTATTTCCTTTGATGATTTTATGTTGTTCTGGAAATTATTCGTGATTCGCTATTTTCAGAGCGTCGGATCGAGCATGATATGGTATTCAATTGGGTGGTTCTGTATGAAAACATTTATATCACTTAAAATCAAAGCGATTTAGCGGTAATGGTTCATGAGGAATCACATTCATATTTTAGAGTTTGTATAACATGTACACAGTGAACGATATATCCTTGATTATGCTAGATATTGTTTATTGATCCAAGGGTTCATCGCTTAGTCATAAATAACATAGACTCATCAATTTTATTAAGTTGTATAAAATAATTTGCCGACAAAACGATATGAGCACGAACTAAAGAAATACCAACTAGCGTTTTCTCATGAACTTTTTGTATATTCAAAATAAAAAATGGTATAAATAAACAATATATGAAAAGAAAGACGCGAAATGTGCAGCGTAATGATTAAGAAAGCACAATTGGCTAGAGTAGGGAAGAAAAATTCTTGTAGATGAACCGGGTTGAAATTGAGAAAAAGAAATGACGGAAAGTAGGAGAAAAGAAAGGGAAAAAGAAAAGAGACTCTTAATAGAAAACTTGATTTTGCAATCAGTGGGGAGGGCGAGGGCAGAACGGAGAAGGAAAATCTTAGATCCCGAGAAAATGGAGCAATTTGGATTCCACTCTCTAATAATTAGTACGTATCACTTTGTGTAAAGTCATAAAATCAGTATTTATAGATTTTCAAACGTATTATAATGCAGTTACATAAAGGTTTTATCTGCATTTATGTTAAACGTACGTTAGTCCAATCCATTTTCTTGATCTTTCAAACTTAGAATCTCTTGAGCAAAAATCTGATAAAATGCTATGGCGATTTATAGTGAATTTTTATGTACATTTGTGGAGTAACCAACCTTGATTTAAAACCCATTTATTTTACCTAGTTTTAAACTTATCGCGTGAAAAATATATAAGTATGTATAATATAGTCGGTGATCAAACTAGACCATTTCATTTTATAATTTTGAATACACTTTTTATCATACAGCTTCTTTATTAATCTTTCTACGGAATCGCAAGTTTTCTAATAAACGAAAACCATATTTTTAAACTTGTCGAAAACTCTTCTTGAAATGCCTGGAAGAGAAGAATATTTTTTCATATCGAAAATTAAAACTTGCCAAGCCAAGATGCTAGCAGGCAAACAAAAAAGCTTGAGAAAAACAGGGATCGAGAGAGAGAGAGAGAGATACCAGCTCGCGAGGAGGAAAAAAAACTTACTTGACGCAACCGCAACTCGGTCGCTTCGTTCCATTTTTGCGAATTCTTAGAAGTCTCGCTCTACCTCGTACAACTCGCCTCGCTCCTCAGAGATTCGAGAAGAAAAAGTATATACGGAGCTTGGATAGGGCAAGTGGCGCGCGTTCGCTCGCTCGCTCGGCTCGCCTTGCCGGAAAAGCACGAGGTGCGCGCGCGATGAAACTTTTAATAAATGGCAGAGTCGATATGAAGTATAGGACTTTGACATATCGTGTGTCTGTAATGTATAGTTAAATCTCTGGCGGCAGATGTGGCACTTCGCCCGTGCTCCCTATATACCTTGCCTCCTCCTCCTC